>CM076581.1:877354897-877659956 GCA_034641835.2 Pinus albicaulis | reverse complement strand
AAGAAGAGCAACCAGAAAAAATCAAAAGACCTCATAATCTTCATCATGTTGTGTATGAACATGCTTCTCTTGTCATTGCAATATAGATGTATAGTCATCCATTACAATGTCACATCATTCTCGAAAAAATCGCATTATATACTACTCCTTTTCGAAATTCCACGACTGAGCATCAAGTCCCTGAAAGACACTACCATGACCTCTGCCTCGGGATTATCATTATTCGGGTTGATCGCGGCGGCGGTCTTCTCAGCTCGATCGGATTGTTGGAGAGACAGAGGATTCACACACACAAATAACGCCAATATTTCACACACGAACAATGAGCCGCTGCTCTTCTATTAATCATAAACACTCTGAATCATAAAACTCTCTTACTCTCTTGAAAACAATGAACCCGTGAAGGGTATTTAACCTAATTGACATGCAAACACTCTCACACAAAAGCTGGACTTAATCAACTCGCTAACTCGCTCACCAAATATAAGCGAAACTCAACTCAACTAACTAACTCCACTTAGCGCATGAGGAAGTAATTATATATTTTAACACTCCCCCTTAATTTCACGACCTCTAAACTAAAACATAACTCATGACAACTCAAACATGCCTGTCGGGTCTATGTCTCAGCTAGGCTTACAACTCCCAAGTTTCTTTTGTGAAACTCAAACAAATCTCATCGCTAATGTGCTTCAGTAAAGATATCGACCATTTGATCACTCGTTCTACAAGGCTTCAAGTGAACTTCTCCATTGTTCACTAATTCTCAAATAAAATGATATCAGAGTATCAATATGCTTGCTCTTTTGATGATACACATCTATTCTTGGATAGTGCACATCATCGATGTGTTGTCACAGAGATATCAGTTTGTGATCCTTCGTTTCATTTCGCTTGAGTCCATCCAATACTCTTCTTAACCATACTCGCATTTGACATGCCGCTTAAAGTTGCTGCTACATATTCTGCTCTCGCTGATGATAGTGTAACAATATAATTTGCTTCTTAGATGCCCATGCTATCACACTCAACCGAGATGGAACACATAACCGGATGCGTCTTTCCGATCATCCAAACTTCGCAAAATCACTATCTCGTATATCCAATCAACTCTTTCTTTTACGTACTTGCATACATTATGCCATAATCTCCGGTTCCACTGCTATGTATCTCGTAATTCTTTTCCCAACACTCCAATGTGTGTCTTTTGGAGTCTCCATGAATCCGGAAATCGGACTCACTCCCCGCATAATATCCGGTCTCTGTCGTTTGTGAGATACATGAGGCTGCCAACCAATCTTTTGAATAGAGTTGGATTGACATCTGCCCCTTCATCATCCTTACTCAACTTTGTACACACGTTGCACCGGTGTAGGTACGAGTTTGGAATTATCCATCCCGAATCTTTTCAGACAGAACTGCTGTTGCATACTTGTTTTGAAAAATAAAAATGCCTTTTTCAGATTGCTCAACTTCAATGCCAAGAAAATATTTCATGAGACCCGGATCTGTCATCTCAAATTCTTTCATCATGGTTGCTTTAAATTCATCTATTTCAAGATCACCCGTAAAAATCATATCATCAACATATAAGCAAACTATCGAATCGTCCATGCTCATTTACCTTTGTGTATAAGGTAGGCTCAATCGTCGCTTCGCAAAATCCATTCTTGATCATATAACCGCGCAGTTCGTTTATATACACATGCTCTAGGTGCTTGCTTCCAAAGTCCATAGAGCGCTTTCTTCAATCAGTAAACTTTATCCTCTTTTCCTTCAATTTCAGAATGCTGGAGGTTGTTGCACATAGATTTCTTCTTCTAGAATTCCATTCAAGAACGCTGATTTGACATCCATCACGATACACTTTCCACTTGTTCTCGAGCCGTTGTCGCTAGAACCGCTCTTACGATCTCAATCTAGCTACTGGAGAAAAAGTTTCTCCAAAGTCTATTCCTGTTCTTTGCGAGAATCCTTTGGCTACAAGTCTTGCTTTGAATCTGTCAATCTCACCTTTCTCGTTCACTTTGGTCTTGTATACCCACTTCACACCAATGAGATTTTTATCTTTTGGTAAATCAACCAAATCCCATGTATTATTCTTTTCAATGGAATTCATCTCTTCATCCATGGCTTGCACCCAATTGTCATCTCGGATTGCTTTCTTCAAACGAAGAAGGTTGGAATGCTAACAATGCAAAATTTGAACTAACATCCAAATCATCATAAATATCTGCAAACTTCTCATCTTTTTCTTACTCGGATTCATGCCGCTTGAGAATTCTCGATCGTGGATCCGTTTGAAGATCCCACTGTTTCTCTCGAAAATCTTGGAGTCCTTGCTCGGTGTGACTACGTTTGGTGTCTCGCTCTTTTGGTTCTTTATTTGTTCCTCTTCTTCTACAAGATCATCCTCCATCAATGGTGTTTGAGCATCGGTTAGTGTGTCTACAGTCCCATTCCATGACTCTTGCTCTTTGAACACAACATCTCTTCTAATGATTGTCTTCTTTGTGACAGAAGTTGCTCATACAGCTTTGTAGGCTTTTTCGATCGCTCCACTATAACCGATAAATATGCATTTTTCACTTTGATCATCTAATTTGCCTCTTATCTTGCTTAGGCACATGTGCATAGGCTACACATCCAAAAACTCGAAATGAGAAACACCGTAGGAACATGCGACCATGCCGCTTTACGGAACTCTGTTCATCACGCTCTTTGTAGGAGATCCGATTTATCACATAAACATAGACATGCAAATCTGCTTCGCCTAATACTCATTAGACAAGTGTCTTCCTTTCAACATGCTCCTTGTCATGTTCATGATTGTTTGATTCTTCCTCTCTCGCTACACCATTCTCGTGGTGTGTATACGTCGTAAATCGCTGTCTCGATTCCATGTTGTTTGCAAGTACTCATGGAATGCCTTTCGAATCATATTCGCCACCACGATCGGATCTCAATACCTTGATATGTCGATCACTTTGGTTCTCCACCAAAGCTTTGAACTCTTTGAATTTCGCAAAAGTTTCGGACTCGCTTCCAAAAATAGACCGAGTCTTCCCATCGTAATCATCAATCAAAGGTGAGAAGTAACAACTTCCACCAATCGATTGTGTCCTCATAGGTCCACACAAGTCGGTATGCACCAATTCAAGTGGTTTCTTTGCTCGTAAGAAACTCCTTTTCGGGGAAACTTTCACGGTGCTGCTTGCCTAAGATGCAACACTCACACGTGCTAGCCGTGTTCTTTGATGGGAGGTAGGCCTCTCACCATCTGCTTTCTTGTAATAATTTTAAACCGGAAAAATGCAAGTGTCCAAACCGAAAGTGCCATAACCGGTATGCATCGTAACATGCGCTTGTAAAAGAACTAACTCCGATCATTGTAGTTCATAATGAGAGGAAAGAGTATGTTCCTCGATCATCTCCACATTTGCAATCACCGCTTTGCTTGGGGGATTTGTCGTAAATAACACACTCGTTGTCCCCGAAAGGTAACTTTGTATCCTTTCGCATCAATTGACCAACACTAATCGAGTTGTGTTTGAGTCCGGGGACATAGTATACCTCGATATGGTCTTTGGTTCCCCCCTGCTTGGTCAGCACATGTTGACCACTCCTTTGCCATCTACGACTCACAGGCCTTGTCGGTCCCCAACTTGACCTGCTCGTCTCGCACCGTGACATCCAAATTAGCAACCAAATCCTTGTTGCTCCGTCATGTGGTTACTACAGCCACTATCTAATAGCCGGACCTTATCGTGCGATGCATGCATGGTGGTGCATGCAAGAAACATAGAGTCGGTATTTTATCGTACTAACATTAGCTCTACGATTGCCTTGGTCTGCAATCTTCTTCCTACAATCATGTAGGCATAATGTCCAAATCTATTGCGATGAATAGCACTTTACCTTAGATTTGTCGACCTTTGATTGTTATGAAAGCTCTCATCGTCATTGCTTCCACTTTGATGCTCATGATCGCCCGGCCATCTGCGGACCGCCATAGTTGTTTCCTCGTCCTTCCGCCTCTCGGTCGACTCGCCTGGACCTCTGAAATATAGACTTGACTTTGGAAGGTCTGTTTTCCAAAGTGGAATCCTTATTTCTGTCTATCCTTGCTTCATGTGATAGAAGGGATCCCATCAACTCATCAATTGTCAGTTTTTCCAAGTCCTTTGCTTCTTCTATGGCTGCTACCACAACATCAAATTTGGTAAACGGGGATCGAAGAACTTTCTCAATGATGTGTTCGATTAAATCCCTCGCATGCCAACTATATAGAAACCTTTAATAAAAAAAAAAGGGCTCCTCCACAGATTCTCATGCACTCGCGTGCTCTACTTAAAAATGGAAATACTCTTGATAGTGCCCATGTGATTTTCAAAACAATTTAATCGATGTACCTTTTTGGATCCGCTGCACGGCTTGACTTTTCTTCTTGTGCACGATTGTCGGCCGTTTAATTTTTATTATCCTGAGTTCCGCACCCTAATGGAGGGAGAAACTGCGTTTTAAACCGGATTTTGGTAAAATCGTAAGTTTTTCGAGAGTACGCAGTTTATGCTAGGAGCATTTGCGGACCCTCCTTGCGGATCTCCGCAGGTTCTACACTAAATACGTGCAGACCGCGGGTAAATTTTTTTTTTTTTTTTTTTTGTGTAAAAAAAAAATCACGGCCTTTTGCTTTTGGCCTTCTTGCTGGCTTTGCTCGCCCACGGATCTTTGATCCTTCTTCAGCTCCGATACCAATCTGTTGGTGAGGCAGAGGATTCAATCACACAAATAACACGAATATTTCACACATGAACAATGAGCTGCTGCTCTTCTATTAATCATAAAACTCTGAATCATAAAACTCTCTTACTCTCTTGAAAACAATGAACCCGTGAAGGGTATTTAACCTAATTGACATGCAAACACTCTAGAAAAGCTGGACTTAATCCAACTCGCTAACTACGCTCACCAAATACTAAACTCAACTCAGCTAACTAACTCCTTAGCGCATGAAGTAATTATATGTTTAAATATTTTAACGAATCTATTGGAAAGCCAAGCAAGCCCGATGAACGTTTACAATAGGTCTTTCCCTATCCTTTAAGCACGATAAGCATAGGCCTGGACCCTTACACGTCTACCCTCTTTCGTGATCTAACTATGATGCACATACACCGTAGAGGAGGGCTTTGAAATTTGTTTCCCAGTAGATGGTGTGATATATATTATCAGATTTATTACAAACAAAAACTTGAAATGTGTCTCCGAATGGATGGTGTGATATATATAATCAGATTTATTACACACAAGAACTTAAAATAACAGAGGTATCTCCCAGCGTGTGGTGTGAAATATAAACACTGAAATTGAATCAGATTTATTGCAGAGGGGAAATTAAAGCCACTCGATCGCATGTTATCTGCATGAATCTGCAGAGATTCCAGGCGTGGACAGTGTTTGGGTCACATCCTTTTTACATAACTTCACACAGACTCTAAGAGTGCCCTTCCGCCTACTATCCCTGTGTGATTCTCACATGCATGTGATTGCAATATCAGTCTGACTTTTCTGGCACGTGCCTGCATCGTGAGAATGGAATAAAAATTATCTCCTTCACTGTAAGTACACCAATCTGAACAAACGCTGTAAGTAGTCAAACCTTTGTGACAATGGACTTCACGATATGTACCAGTCAAATGGAACTTTGATGCGAACGATAGCAGGTAGAGTCTAACATATATGAAAGCTTTTTGTAGGGACTGGTCAAGGCAACGTGTCAAGCTTTGAGGTCTTTTTAAAACTTGAATGTGATGAATAGAGCAGGGCAATGGAATTTTAAAGGTTTTAATAAATTTATTGTCAATTCAAACGTTTTAGGTATGGAAATGTGATATCTTTTAATGGTTATTTA
The DNA here is from genome assembly GCA_034641835.2 of Pinus albicaulis. Taxonomy (NCBI): domain Eukaryota; kingdom Viridiplantae; phylum Streptophyta; class Pinopsida; order Pinales; family Pinaceae; genus Pinus; species Pinus albicaulis. Next base: position 877,654,042 of record CM076581.1, on the reverse strand, counting down.
TTAAATCTGCTGAGAAAAAAGTGATAGTGAACTCCATAACCATGAGACTTCATTCAGAAAAAAGAAACATCAAATGCCATTCGGGTGAATCCCACTACCAATTTTATTTATGCTTCCCACAACGATATATATAACTTGAATATATAAATTTCATATGAAAGGCCCAAACCAATTATCAACGACCCATTTAGAAAAGGAGGGCCCGCAACCAAACACAAGAACTTACGCAGATTTCAGATTACAGCAAGGCTAAATTTTACAGCGGTTGACCACACATCTTATAATTCATCTAATGCGTTGCCAAGGTATGTCTACGCTACAAAGGCAGAATGTGCTGTGTTGTTGAAGTAATGTGCGATGGGGAATTATTTGGTCAGCTAGGCACTCGCTCCCTTAGCAAAATTCTATGTTTCACAGAGGAGCTTTTTCTCATGCATTCGCCCGATCACTCTGCCACGTCCTTCGCTCGATTCCTGGGCTCGCGTGAAGATGGAAATCAATGTGAGTGATTCTCTGCAACCGGCAAGGGAATCATCCCTTCTTTGTGCTCAGGCAATCACGACAGAAATGGTAGCGTGAGAAGCAAGCTTCTAACGCAATCTGCGTCCTTTACTGCAATACGTGCTTTGTCCTTCGCTACAAAAAAGATCTTCTCTACCTTCAACGCTTCTGTCTAGTGTTTAATCCTTAGATGCCAACAAGATCTCTCTTTGTCAATTAATGTATTCCGGAGGCCCTGCAAGAATATCTCAGATCTGTATTCATGATCCAACAGAGAAGAAAGGAAAAAGAAACACAACCAGCCCTTAACTTAAAATGAAATGACTGAAATAGCTAGGGTGATCAAGAAACCATTGAAGTTGGGTTGCTCACTAGGGTGAGATCGAATCCCATCTAAGAAAATTCAAGGATCTCACCTGAAAACATTCAATTGAAAACTCGCTTGAGTTCTCGAAATTCCGAAAGAAACGATCCAAAATTCCATGAGTTGCTCTCGATCGTCCTCCTCCTTTTATAGTCCGGTTGCCTGGAAGAAACCGTGGACAAATACCTTGGATCAAAACAAACCAACAGGAAAAATAAAATTGCTTGCCCTCAAGCAATTTCAATGTTGGAGGTGGCATCCTCGATGGGTAGATCTTTCCACGCACCAAATATTCATGGATGATTATGCTTCGAAGCTTTTTTTCTCGAACCTCCAACACCTCTTCGGAAACCAATTGAAGCCGGCCCTCCTCATCTAGTGGCGGTAATTCTTGTGATGATTTTATGTTTTCTCCTAATGATTTCTTCAAATAGGAGACATTAAAGATGTTATGAATTCTACTCTCTGCGGAAATCACTAGCTCATATGCCACTTCTCATATTTTCTGGATAACTCGATAAGGCCCATAAAATCACAGCTTTAATTTTTCCGCGCCTTCTACTTCAAGGTAGATTGCCTATACAACTAAAGCCAAAGATAAACCACATCTCCCACTTCGAAACTCCTTTCTATCCTTTGACAATCTGCATATAACTTCTATCAATTTCGTTCCATTTGCAGATTGTTTTTAAGGGCTCTCAGAATATCCTGACACCTGTGGATCCAATCCTTTGCCAACGGTTCTCTACTATCTCCAAATGTTGTGTCTAAAAAAGATAGTGCTTCATAACCATATAAATATGGTGCTTCATATCCATATAAGGCTCGAAAAGGTGGCATCCCTATGGACATGTGATAAGTGGTGTTATAACAGTATTCTCCTAAGTGCAACCACTTGGTCCATGCTCGTGGTTGTCTTGTGACATAATATTGTAAGTAACCTTCCACCCATTTATTCACTACTTCTGTTTGTCCATATGTCTACAGGTGATAACTGGTACTAGGGGTGATTTCTCCTCCATCCAACCTGAATAACTCTTGCCAGAATTCTCCCATGAATCCGTTGTCACGGTCACTCACAATGGTTTTGGGCAAACCATGTACATGGAATACCCCTTGGAAGAATATTTCTTCTATTTGAGATGTAGATCTTTTGGAGGGGGTTGCAAAGAAGTGAGCATATTTAGTGAGACAATCTACCACCACAAAAATACAATCTTGCATTGTGAGGAGGGTAGCCCTGTAATGGAATCCATGGAGATACTTTCCCATTTTTTTTCTGGAATGGGTAGTGGTTGTAATAATCCTGTCAGGTGTGTATGTTCAACCTTATTACTCTAACAGGTACCACATTCCTTAACATATTTGATAATTTCCTTCTTGAGTCCCTTCCATGTGAACCTTTCCCTGATGGTCCTACAAGTCTTCAGAAATCCTGAATGTTCAGCTAAAGGGGAGTCATGGGCTCCTTGTAGAATCTTCATCTTAAGTTGAGACTCGTGTACTAGATAGATTCGATCCTTATAATAGATAATATCATTGAAAACTCTATACCAGATGTCTGATGACTGTCCGTCAAGGATCTCACAAGCTGATTGATTCTTTGAGTATTCCACCAAAATATGGGACTTCCAGTCATCCACAATATCTATGAGGGAGAAGGTAACTGGTCTCCTTGACAAGGCATCTGCAACTGCATTATTTTTACATTTGACATATTCAATCACATAATCACAGGCTTGGATCTTACTGACCCATTTTTTTTCCTTTCGTTTAACCCCTTCTGATCCAGGAATTATTTGAGACTATTGTGATCAGTTTTGACTTTGTACCGGTTCCCCACTAGATATGGACGAAACTTGGCTAGTGCATGCATAATAGCTAACATTTCTTTGTCATAAATGTAGTAAGAGCGTTCATAATCCTGCAACTTTCTACTCTAAAGCAATGGGATGATGGTTTTGTGTTAGGAAAACCCTGATTCCTTCCCCAGAAGCGTCACACTCCAATACAAATGGTTGGGAGAAGTCTGGCAAGGCTAGAACTGGACACGAACTCATGACTTCCTTCATCCGCTCAAAAGTCACCTGGGTTATCTCCGTCCATACTAAGGCTCCTCTTTTTATTAAGTCAGTAAGAGGGACTACTAGTTGTGAATATCCCTTCACAAATATTTTGTAATAAGTACAAATACCCAATAAGCTCCTTAACTCTGCTACATTTTTAGGAGTAGGCCAATTGAGAATGGCTTCAATCTTCTCTTAATGGACCTTGACACCCTCGCCCCTGATGATGTGACCTAGATATAACATTTCTGTCATCCCAAACTCACATTTGGAGATTTTGGCATAAAATTGTTCTGCCTCTAATATTCCCAAGACCTCATCGAGCTGTTGCAGATGCTCTTCCTATGTTTGATTGAATATCAGGATGTCGTTGAAGAAGACAAACACAAACTTGCGTAGCTACTTGTTGAATACATGCTTCATACATTACTGGAATGTCGCAGGGGCGATGGTCAAACCAAAATGCATCACTAGGAACTCATAATTTCCATAGTGGAATCTAAAAGCTGTTTTTGGAATGTCTTGATCACAGACCCTGATCTGGTGATATCCTGAGCGAAGGTCAATATTTGAGAAGTACATGGCTCCCTTCAACTCATCCATCAATTCATCGATCCTAGGGATATGATGTCAATTTTTTATGGTCTTCTTATTCAGTGCTCAATAATCTATACAAATCCTCAGGGACCAATCATTTTTCTTGACCAAGACTACAGACAAAGCAAAAGGGCTCGAGCTCAGCTGAATGTGCCCTAATGCCAACAACTCTTGTATTTCCTTTTCTATCTCATCCTTGTATGATTTGGCGTGCCAGTAAGGGGTAGTGATGACAGCTTTGACCCCTTCCTCTAGTTCGATGATGTGCTCAAATCCCCTATGAAGTGATCATCCTGGGGGTATATCTCCAAATAACTTCTAGTATTTTTGCAATAGTGCCATAATATCAAGGGAGTACTCCTTGTGTTATTCTATTGGTTTCTTCTCCATGATTTGACACTCTACTGCCCATACAATATTCCCATGTCGAAGATCTGCCTCCAACTGATTGGATGTCACAACCTTGGGAGGATATGCATGCATTTCTCTCAATGTCACCTTTTTACCATCTGGTCTTGTGAATGTGAACTCCAAGTCTTGGTAGTTTACTGTATGAGTTCCGATAGAATATATCCATTATACCCCCAATACTACATGAGACTCTGGGCAGTCTACGACAAAGAAGTTATATGTAACTACATAGTTTCCCATTGCTAGGCTCATGTTAGGAACTATCTTAGTGCATGGCATGCGATTATGCTCTTTCTTTCCAGGAATCAAAACTGTAACACCATCAAATTATTCAGTAGCTAGTCCCCTTCTGGATACGAATTCTACATCAATGAAGTTGTGAGAGGTCCCACCATCAATTAGCACAGTAACCTTTTGTCCCTGTATGGTGCCCCTAACCTGGAGGGTGTCATACCTTGGGACCCCTGTAAGAGAAGCAATGACTCCTTCTTGGATTTATTCTTGTATTACCCCCATGCCTTGTGATTCCCCTTGATCCAGCTCTGGATGCTCTTCCTCATCTTCGCTTTCGGAAAATACTTCAATATAGTGGGCCTTCCCTTTAGTACATCGATTTCTTGGTGCCCAAGGTTCCTAACAAGAGAAGCATATCCTTCTCCTTTTGTTATTTTTCCTGGTCTCATCATCCATCTTACCCATACCAAATTGCTCCCATTGTTGCTTCTTGACTTCCTTCCCTTTCTGAGGAATAGAAAATTTGGGTAGGAAACTATTCTTGGGTACTGCATCCTGCATATCCCTTGTACAGTTAATTGCATCTTGCAAGGTGGTAGGTTGGTAGGCCTTACTCAACCATGTAGGGGTTATGGCAACCCTTCTATAATTAAAATGAAAAACCGGGTCATGGAGAGGTCGGTGCAAGCCTCTGAAATTATACAACATAAGATTCAAGGCTCCCTGTCTGTCGGAGCTGGGTTAGCTCCTGGAAGTACATCTCAAGATCCTTCCTATCAAATCTTTCTATTAACCTCTGCGTGAATTCCGTATAAGAGATGATGTTGGCATGTCCTAGAGTGGTCATGTCATGTTTCCACCATTCATGTGCTTCTCAATCAAGATGAAGTGTGGCGTATCTGATGGCATCCTTCTGCTGCATAGGATTGAGCTGGAAATATGTATCTAGTTTCTTTACCCATGACCGTGCCGAACACTTTGACAATCCATCAAAATGAGGAAGAGTTACCTTTCCCACAACCTTATGAAAATCCACGTTTGAATGATGACCCCCATATGTGGTTGCCTTCCTTTGTTGTTTGCTCCTCATGTAGTAAAATTCATTAAGGCTTGGGGTCACTTGCACGTTGGGAGGCAATGTATCATGCTCTTTCATCCATGCGGTAATTGTTTCTACAATTGGTGAAGGGCAGTCTTTCTCCGTGGAGGAGTCATCCAAGAATGGAGGCATGGTTGGTTAGATGAAGGGGCTGCCCTGAGTGTTGACATGTTCTTGTGATGGACCGCTGCTACAAATATTGACATACTCATGTGGTGGACTGTCCCTACCTAAATGGGAACCTCCTTCCCCATTATTGCTTTGCACATTAGGTTGCCTGATCTACACTTTAAGGAGTTCCATGATGGAATTCTGAGTGTTGGTGATCTTTTGTAAGGCATCTTCAAGTTTGGTATTTTTCGTGATCACCCATTGGTCTTTCTTACCCTTGGTCCTCTTTGTTTTTCCCTTGACTCGTAGCCTTTTTTCCTTCCCAATTGACGGTAGCACCTTTTTGTTTCTCCTTCCTTGACATCCCACAGTTGGCCAAGGTGAAGCTCTGATACCACTATGATATCCTTTAATGGATATTTATTAAATATGCTGAGAAAAAAGTGTCAATGAACTCCATAACCATGAGACTTCATTCAGAAAAAAGAAACATCAAATTCCATTATGGCAGAACCCACTATCAATTTTATTTCTCCTTGCCCACAATGATACATATAACTTGAATATACAAATTTCATATGAGAGGCCCAAACCAATTATCAACGACCCATTGAGAAAAGAAGGGGCCCGCAACCAAAAACAACAGCTTACGCAGATTTTAGATTACAACAAGGCTAAATTTTACAGCGGTTGACCACACATCATATAATTGATTTTATGCGTTGCCAAGGTTTGTCTACGCTACAAAGGAAATATGCGCTACATTGTTCAAGTAATGTGCGATGGGGAACTATTCGGTCAGCAGGCACTCGCTACCTTACTCAGTGAAATTCTGTGTTTCACACAGAATCTTCTTCTCATGCATTCACCTAATGACTCTTCCACGTCCTTCTCTTGATTCCTGGGCTTGCTTGATTCCTGGGCTCACGTGAATATGGAAATCATTGTGAGTGATTCTCTGCAACCGACAAGGGAATCTTCCCTTCTTTGTGCTTAGGCAGTCACAACAGAAATGGTGACGTGATCAACAAGTTTCTAATGCAATATGTGTCCTTTATTGCAATACGATTTGTGTCCTTCACTGCAACAAGGATATTCTCTACCTTCAATGCTTCTGTCTAGTGTTTAATCCTTTGCTGGCAACATGATCTCTCTTTGTCAATTAATGTATTCTGGAGGCCCTGCAAGAAGGTCTTGGATTTGTATTCGCGATCCAACAGAGAAGAAAGGAAAAAGAAACACAACCATACCTTAACTTAAAATGAAATCACTGAACCAGCTAGGGTGATCAAGAAACCACTGAAGTTAGGGTTGCTTATTAGGGTGAGATTGAATCCCACCAAGAAAATTCAAGGATGTCACCTGAAAATCCTCAATTGAAAACTCACTTGAGCTCTCGAAATTCCCAAAGAAATGATCCAAAATTCCATGAGTTGCTCTCGATCCTCCTCCTCGTTTTATAGTCGCGCTGCTTAGAAGAAACGGTGGGCAAATACCTAGAGTCAAAACAAACAAAAAAGAAAAACAAAACCAACAAGAAAAACCATGGCCAATGTTGTTAATTTATTACTCTATTTATTAGTCTGCCACTATTATGATTTGGTCCAACTAATTAAACTCTTGAAAATATTACAGGAAATCTATTGTACCGAAAAAAACAATAAAAATTACAATATTAAATTTTATAAATCTATAAAAATAAGCTATTATATATACAAATATATATCACAATCAACAATTTTAATAAATTAAATCTAGAATTGATATATGTTTCTCTGGTTGAACCCATAACCAATTAAACAATTAATAATGTCTATCAATGTGTTGTGTTATTTCAATGTTCTCAAAAAAGAAACCTATCATATCAAAAAGGAGTAGTCTATAATGCGAATTTTTGGATGGTGATGTGACACTACTATGTATGTTCATACATGCATAAGATTGATATTTCGACAACTGCTTAGTGTATCCTATATTTATCCGGTAATACTTTTCTAGTTTCTGACAATGCTCTAGCGGCTGCAAACTTGTTTCCATTTCCAGCCTACCTTCTATCATACCTGTCCTGTCTGGTTTAATTATAATGCCGACCACTGTAAACGGAATCAAACGGTGTGCCCATCAACTCCACTTGTTTGTATAAGCGATAATTTAAAATAAAACTGAATTTGCAATTTACCAGTAAAAAATTCAAAATTCAAAATTTGTAGTGGGCTGTTTGAATTTTGCTATGTCTTGGCACCCATTTGAATTTTGCTGCTAATGCCTCGGCCAAAGCAAGTGGTTTGTGAGGGTCTTTCTTCTTGAAACTCAACCTAATCGTAACAAGAGCATGCAAATGCCTTTTTTCCTTTTGCCAACTATTTCCATGGTGATTCCTTCATCGTGGGTTCTCCGGCGAAGTGTTGTTGTGCTAATGGCCAATGCGGCAGGCGCAATTTTCGTTTATGTCAATTACAGGCTTGTTACCAAACATAGCCTGCCACTGTCTGCGAATGACTAGGCATTGTTAAATGATTTTGAGAAAATATTCTACTGGAATCACAATGGAAATTCTACGGTCGACATTCATTAGAATAGAGAATATAGATTAGATGAAGAATATGTTAATGGAATGGATTGATGAAGTTGTATCTTATGTTAATTGAAGATATAACCTAGAGATAATAAACTATATATGAAGCGAAAGCGCAAACTTGGGAATACGAAACTTTTTTGGAGAAATAAATAACTGCAATCCTGACATATTTCAGAAGAGAGAACAGGAGTGAATTAAACAAGAATAGTTTCCAGTTGATACAGTTCCATTTTACACAGGAAACAGGTGGTCTCCACGGGCAACGATGGTGGTGAGACAAAGGAAGTTCTTTGGTTTCTATTTGGTTTATGGATTTGTGCATAAGTTCAATATAAATTCACACATCTGTACTAGTCTAGGTCGGGGTCGCGAGCAGTTCCCGTAGCATATAAACCACATGAGATTCACCCAGTCGGCAAGCACGCTGAGCGCTAGAAACGACTTTGCCCGAGACAACAATAAAGAAAGCTCTATATATGCCATGCATACTCGTCGTAGCGTCCATTGTCCTTATCAGAATTCATTCTCTCGGGACTCATATAGGCATATGTCCTGACGTAGGGACTACAGTTATCTAGTTTCTTCGATAGAATCCCGCTCACGTTGAAGTCTGCAATTTTCATCTGGTTGCTGCTGTTGAGAAGATGATTCGAAGGATTGATGTCTCTATCCTCGATCTTGTGAGAGTGGAGATATTTGAGGCCGTGGAGCACTTGCCTGGCCGTCGCTGCAAGGTAGGGCTTCGACATCAAGCCACACTCCCTGTCAAGTGAGCCTCGGTCCATGCATTCCAGCACAAACTAGATCTCCCCGCCCCTGTCGTACACGGTGTGGCACTTGACAACATATGGGGAGTCCGTCATCTGCAGGATTTCCATATCGCAGACATCTGTAACTTAGTTGAGAGATCGTGGTTTTCATAGACGACCTTGAGGGCGTAGACAGATTGGGTTCTCTTGTGGCGAACCTTGTATACTTTCCCTCCATTAACGCATCCCAGAATTTCCAGTTTCTCAAGCTCGGACGGGTCGATCTGGTCTGAATTTTGTGTGGCTTGGGGTATCTGAGGTGGCCACAGCAAAGGAAGCGGCACGACATTGGCAACAAAGGGTTCTTCAAGCAGTGGGATGGGATCGTCAGCCCTGGCCTCCTAGAGGCCGTCAGTCTCTCTTTTCCCTTTGGGTTTTGATCCTCTCACTTTTAATATTAAGGCAACTAATTAGTAACATGATGCAATGGATCTGAAGGTTGACTTATTGATGCACGAGGCATGCAGAAATGTAACGCACTGTAGTTAATATTACCTTGACATAAAAGTGGCATGACTACAAGTAGATTTATGCTCGATGGAATAACATTGTCCAATTTCAAAATATATTTTAAAAAGTGAGACAAGTTTTTTCTGGTGAATTTTGATGGGTATGGTTGCTTATCAGTTCTTGAAATGGCATAAGAACCTCCAATTTCAAAATATATTTTAAAAAGTGAGACAAGTTTTTTCTGGTGAATTTTGATGGGTATGGTTGCTTATCAGTTCTTGAAATGGCATAAGAACCATGGAAATGATTTTTATAAGTGGTGGGTATTGATTGCTTATTGTTTGAGCTAAAATGACATAAGAATCATGGGAAATGATCAATTTATAAAAATAAAAATCACGAATAATGATTGTTTTATAAGAATAATGAAGAGATGAAAATATGTAAATATTAATGCCCAAAAATTTAATAGAAAAATAAATATTTATTTAATTAAATTTTTGGATTTTTAATTATAAAGTTAAAATTTTGATTATAAAATATCAATGACCAAAAGTTGAATAAAAAGATGCATATCCACTTAATAAATCTTTTGGATTGATTTACATTTTTTTTCCGTGAGCAAGTCAAAATTAGCTTTAATGTTGAAAAAATAATCTCCTTTTTGACTGATTTAAATTTTTTCCTTTTGTAAAACAGTTTTTATCCTTCACAGAGTATATCACACCCTTAATCTCTATTCTATAAAATTTAAACTATTTTCTATAATAAAAATTACTCCATATTTATATCATTAAATTTAAAATTAATTCTTCAATACTTATTAAACCTAAATGCCCTCTGCACAAAACCGAAGTATCAATAAACAATTGTGAAATCTGATCAAAGCCCTAGTTTTAAATGATCACTAACGCATTTACAACAACATGGCATTTCATTATTATTAGTCTGGACTACCTTATAAATCATGAATGGAAGTATGCGGTTGATAGGATGGTTGTTTTGATGTATTAATAGTAAGGTAACATTATGAGGTTTATAACACATGTTATATTGATTTAGGTTTAGATTATATAAGGGGGTATGAGTAATAATTCACATTTTTGTTTTTTATTTATATTTAGCTTTGTAATATATAATTAGTATTTAAGATAAATAAAATATTAAAAATATTTATATATATATATATATATATATATATATATATATATATATATATATATATAATTTGTTATATATAGTTTTATAAATAATGAATTTGATATAGTTAAAAATGGAGACGAGAATAGGGAGATAAAAATTGGTGTATTTTTGTTTATGTTATCTAAACCATTGTGTTTGCTAATCCAAATCTAAAATCAATTCATTTAACAAGTAGAGGATAATAAGCATTATCACTTTTTTTTTTGAATTTATAGGTATGTATAGGCATTTTTTACTACATAATTTTGTATTTCTTTAGGTATCATTTATTTTATTTTCTCCTCCTTGGCACAATGCTAAATTTTTCCAAGAAAACTCTAAGTGTCTAATAGTGTGAGAGAGAGAATAGAGAGAGCTCCAAAACTGATTTGACCAAGCCTGCTCATTGATCCTCAAAAGCCTTTTTATCAATGAGGTCTCTATTTTCTTCATTTTCAATTATTTTCCTTCAATTTCCTCCTCACATGCAACTTATGACATTTCATCTTCCTTTTCTCCTAATTTATTGTATTTTCATAAATAAATGTGACAAATAATGCCTCTTTCCTTTCCAAATCCTTTTCCATTGCATTTTACAATTTCCTTTAGCCATAATAACCAAAATGAACACCTGATAGGATGTTTTTCCCAATATTCATCTTTGAATAAGTGTCCCTTAACTGTGGTCTTACTTTTCCTTTCTTAAATTTTATTGCATGAACTTTTAGCTCAGGTCTCTTACACTCGGGTAGGTCCTTGCATAAGCCTTAGTTGCAACAAGAGACTGGTCTATTGGTATTGTCTATGGAAGAGAGTAGAGCGAGCTCCTTTGGGGCACATAGTTCATTTTTGGGTGTTGACAGTAACTTTAAAAGTTGATTCTCTTGTCTTGTTGTACCTAATGTTGATGATGAAGGGAGGTGGATTGGCCGCATAACCTAGAATACTAGGGTGATAATTTATTTTGTTGATAGTTAGGGTCTCTTGGTTTATCCTGACCCCATGCTTCATAAGCGTGGTCATGCGAGAAGGGAAGTGTGGCTTTGTTTCCAAGGGGCAGGTCATCAGGGAGAATGTTAAGATTTAGGAGAACAGGTCAACCCTCTGCAAGCATAATCTCTAGAGAAGGTGGAGATGCCTCCTCCCTTTGATGTATTGGAAGAAAGGCTTCAACGAACCTCCCTCGTCCTGGTCCAACTTGTTCATACCCAAAATGATGACAAAAAAAAGGTGATAAAATTTTTAAATGGCCTCCATCTTTAGAAGTGCAGCAAGAAAGTCTCAATTTGACTTTCCCTTGGTGAAATTGAGAAAATTTGATTTTCCACATAAAAAAACAGTTTAGACGTAGTTAATTGAGGTGACATGGTTCTTGTGACTCAATTAGCTCATTAAATTCAAGATAGAGGGTCTGGATTTCAGTTATGCATGTGTAATTGCTAATTTGTAGCAATCTAATTCAGTTATTTCGAGTTGTATTTAGTTAAAATAGTTCTAACTATTGATAAAACTAGTTGGAGGTGAGTTGTGGAGTGGAACAACAATATAACTCAGTGATCCTCGAGTTAAATAATCAATTAACCAAAAATATCTCATGCATGCAAGGAATTTGAATTGTTCAACTATGGTGGAGATTCCAAGGAAGTGTAACATCGATTGTATACTAGTTATGAGTGTACAGGTGTTGCATGTAGTCAGAGATCCAACCTTGGAATTGTTTACTCAATTGGAGGAAAATTCCTAAAAAATAGAGGCCTAATTCCTCAAGATTTGTGCAAGTAAATAGGGGCTCAAGATGAGGTATAAACTGACTAAGTCTGGGTCAAAGCTTGTCATTGAGCAGAGAAAAAGTTTATTCACTTGCAAGTTGAGCTTAGACGGCTTGCAAGAAATTGTAATACATTATCTATTCATCTGAATAATGCAAGCAAGCTTGATAGGATTTTACCACTTTATTTCCCCTAGATAAATATGTATAGTTGTGTATGTGATTGATGCATGTTTGTGAATGTTGTTTTAAATTGTGAATTCATTTTCGCAGAGCAGTAGAGTTGAATTGTGTCTCTTGATTTAGATTTAATTTCTTGAGAAGTTGCAATTATATCACCATATTTATACATGGTATCAGAGCAAGATTCACATTAGAACAAGAATTTCAAAGTTGTTCTCGAGGAGGTTTGAATTTACAGAATTTACAGCTTCAGTGTAGCATAATCTCTTTAGATTTGGAGGAATGAAATTCAACGAACTGAGATTAAAGTATGCCTGGGAAGGCAACTCGAATTTCATTACATGGAAGGATTGCATGGAGGAAGTGCTTGATGAAAATGGATTGTTGGAATATGTCAAGACATACATTCACAAACCATGATCATTTGAAGCTCAAAACCTAGCCCAATGGAAGAAAGATGTAGCCAAGGTCGAGAGAATAATCATGGAGGGAGTGAGAGACCACATTGTCTCAAATATACATGGCAAAGAAATTCCTTTCACAATATGGAAGGAATTGATACAACTATTCGAGAGTAGAAATGACAATAGAAAATTGGCCCTCAAAGCAAAACTTCTAAACATCAATATGTAGAAGAATGATACTATTTCGCAGTATCTCACCATATTTACACAAGTTTAGGATGAGCTTGGAGGGGTTGGTGTGAATGTTGAAGAAGATGACCTAGTGAGTCTAGATATTCTTGGCCTTCCCAAAGGCTGACATAGCTACCAAGACTCAGTGAACACGAGGGAGAAATTACGAAATTAGGAATGCTTATGGCCTGCTTTTGTATAAGAAGAGATCACAATAAATATCTGAGACAGAAGGTCATCCAAGGGAGAGGATGAAGAAAATTTTTCATTGGCTGGAAAGGGAAAGAAGGGAAAAGGGAATAAATCTCAAACCAAACCCGAATCTATCCAAGAGGGAAAGAAGAAATCCTTTTCCAAAATAAAATGCTTCAATTTTCATGAATTCAGGCACTATGATACAAAGTGTCCACACAAAAATTCTAGCAAGAAGAGCTCAGGTGGAGCTACAGGTGAAGCATTAGCTTCATAGTTAAAGCTGGACATCACCCTGAACACATGCATGGAAAACATTGTGATGGGGAGTGTGTGGTACTTGGAATTAGATGCCTCATTCCACATGACATATTGTATAGAGTTTTTCAGTGACTTGGAGGAGAAAGATATCTAGATACATATTGAGCTTGGGAATGATGGAAGGTATAGTGCTACCGGGATTGGTATAGTAACCTTTAAGAGGGAGTTAGGATCCCCTTTTCACCTCAAAGATGTCATGTTTTTTCCATGCCTGAAAAAGAACCTCATATTTGTAACAATTTTGGAAGATCGTGGCTATTATGTGATCTTCAATAAAGGGAAAGCCTTTCTGAGACACATAGCTACTCGGAAGGTGAAGCAGATCAGGTTTCGTGTGAATAACTTGTATAAACTTGATGTGTAATATTGTGATGCATTAAGCAGTAAGGCAGAGAAACTATAGAGTCATTATGTCAATGAAATTTGGCACAAGAGATTGGACCATTTGCATCATGTATCCTTAAATATTATGCAACAAATATGTTTTGAATAGTTGGGCGGGATAATAGTTTAGTAATGGCTTCATATGATAAGGTATTGTTGTAGTGGTTAGTAACCCACGTAATGAGATCGAAAGGGCTTCTGGGAAGAGTGTTATTTCTTAGCCTCAGTCTTATTTTCAAGTATGGCCTACTGACTAACTAGTGTGTGTGAGAGTTAGTGAAGTCTTGCATGACATGCAGTTGCTGAATGACTGCTAGGTGTATGTTGTTAGTTGTTTAAGTCTTGTGTTGGGGGTTGGAGTTACAGTTCTTTAGGATCCTAAGAATCCCATATGACTATGAAAACCTAGTTCTAGTATTCCCTCATTAGCATCTCAGGTGAGACTCCATCCACTATGCGGGTGATGCCATAAGGGTTTATTCACCAATTGCATAGCAATTCCCTATTATGATATAATCCTACGTGTCAAAAAATTGTTCTGTTCCAGGGACCAAGATCATTGTGTGATGGGATTTTTTGTTGTAGGCATGTGGAATCCATGGAATCCCACCAAGGAAGAGATTATTCAGTGGTTTAACAAGAAAGAGAACATTTTTTTAGCAAAGGAAATCAGGGGTAAAACGAAAAAAAAAGGAGAAAAGGAGGAAATATTGTTGTGGAGGCTGATAATGAGAAAAAAAATTGTGCAAGTGAAGCTGAGGAGACAATACGGATATAAAGAGTTTTGAGGGAGGAAACTTGACAAGTGGATGGAGGTTTCAACGGAGTGACGCAGGAAGAGGTCGGTTAGCGTCAATTCCTACCAAAAAGAGAAGCTTTAGGAGAGGTGCAAGGAGAGGCCACAAGTGGACGGGGAGTAGTGCAAGTGACCAGATTTATGAAGGAACATAATTCGGTACCCCATGCATTGGTGAAGAGGAGGAAGATAAATTGAGCCCATGCTGCACAAAGTCCCTAGATCTTGGAAATCAAAATCATACTGTGTGTGTTGTTGAACCCACAACCTCATGCAATCCTACCAATCTAGAGGTAAATAGCCAACATACAATCACAACTAACATAGAGGGAAATTACAATTAAGGAGGTGGACTTACTAGTAGCAATGGAATTGGTCAAGTCATAGGAGGAGCATCGAAGGGTGCTCAAGATTAGTTGGGTGCACATAAAAGTGCATCATTTTCTAGTGGTTTAGCGGGTGCAAGTGGGAGTACTTCATAGAGAAGTGCTATGAAAATTTCAATGACGGACGTAGAATTAAGAATTCTTATGTTCCATGGTGCTGGGAATGAAGACCCAAAACAACATTTGTTTGTATGAAGGCCATCTGGACATCCAAGAAGGTACGAGACAAGGCAATAAATATTACACAATTGGAAGCAACCTTCAAAGATCATGTGTTTACATGGTACATCAAATTTAAGAGCACGACCCCAGTTGGCTGGAATAGAACCTTGAATGAGATTAAGTAGGCTTTGATAAGAGAGTTTCAAAACATGAAGTTTGAATATCAGTTTATTACTAAATTTAAGGATATTAAGCAAGGTTCGAGCAATTTTATGTGGGATTTTGATCAATGCTTTAATATTTTGAAGGATAGGTTGACATTCAAAATTTTGGATGTGCAACATAAAGAGTGGTTTATTATCGAATTGCTGCCCCATATCAGTATATTGTTTACCCAACAAGAAATCCACTTACAGTCAAATTCCTTATACCACACACTGAAATAGGAGGCTTCGCCAGCTCAAAGTGGAGAGAGTAATGGTATGGCTCAGGTATAGTCACAACTAGTTGCGCTGACTTTGCAACTTCAAGATTTGACTAAAGGGAAATAGAAGTGGGAGGAAGTACGGTGTACCATTTGTCGGACACAGGATCACCACAATAATGAGTGTAAGTTGTTGAAAGACTACATGACGACTCACGCAACGAATGCACTTGCATAGGAAAGATGAATGTGGTTTGAAGTTTGTCGAGTGTGAGGCCACACTCCACAAAACTGTATGATGATGCAAAAGTATGAAGCTACAACCCGCACTCTATTTTTTTATTTTTGTAAATTGTTGGCGCATTATATCCACCATCGTCACACATTAGTTTGATGCATGAATGCACCTTTCATTCATTCCAGGTGTATGGATTGAAACCATGCTAGTTGGTTTCAATAAACTAGGATACAACCAGCTTGGAAAATACAATTTTTCCGGTCGAGGACAAGGACTAGAAACTAGATTTTTAGCATGACCAACCTGATGGAGAGGAGGATTTGGACGAGGTCAGGGAATGATAATTCATTATAACTGTGGATAGTAGGGACATATTGTGCATGATTTTCCCTGATACTTGTTACACATGTAGCTATTGCAGGGCGTTAGACCATTCAACTAAAAAAATTCCCTCAGTTGATTGCCAAATGGAAAGGGAAGAAAGGGCCAAATGTGCAGATGATAGTTATTGAGCCCTAATTAACCCAACATTGGGTTAGAATAGTAACTAAATGAGGTCTATAACTAGAGAATATTTTGCGAAGTCTAAACTATCATAGCAGCAATGGGTGAGAAGGTAACCTAAACCTCATCCCAAGTTTGATCCTTTCTGGGAAAATATGATGTATAAAGAATCACAGAGGGAGAAAGGTGCTACATAATGGAATAAACTGGGGGTAATTCATGAAGTGGCTATGTCAGTTATCTAGAATGATAAGGTATGCAAGGAACCTGTGATAGAGGTAGATCTAGTTTGGAATCTGCTTCAAATTTGTCTGGGGTTAGTTAAGGATACACAAGCACTCGAGAAATTTAGGAAACTAGTGGAAAAATGTGCCGAGGATTTTGAAGGAGCTATCGCATGTAAATCTTTGCATGCTATAAATTAGGTAGATTTTTGGAAGAGAACAAGTAAAGAGTTCATTTTTGGTGCACATATTGGGGAATACGAAATGGATAATGCCATATTAGACTAGGGGTTTTATGTAAATATTCTACCAAAGAGTAATTGGGAGATGATGGGGAAACCAAATTTAATTTGTTCTCACATTCTATTGAGATTAGCGAATCAACATCATATCTTTCCCATCGGTATACTGATGGGAGTGTTAGTAGATATTGATGGAGTTGCTAGTATTCCGGAATGCAAATTTATAGATATCGTCGATGACACTGACCCATACCCATTGACCTTGTTGGGGATAAATTTTGCATTGACAATCAGGTGATAATTAATTTAAAGAAGAGGTAAATGATTGATGAAGGTGGGGAAATTTGAGTGATAACGCCCCTATATGCATGAGAAGGGGACTAGTACATTGAACCATTTAAAGGTGAACTAAGTAGGGATGAGTCGGATAACATATATAATGTGAAAACCTATCAGTAGGATTATGTGAACCCTACCATGGATGTCATGTTGATTTGCGTAGTATTGGGTATTGTGCCTCTAATTTGGAAGAAGCACTGGAAAACTAGAAAAAATCGTCTACATGAGGTTAACACTTAGAGGTGTGAACACATCACCATAGTCATGCACTAGATAGGGTCCAAGGTACACAATCCCAATAAATTTGATGGATTATTCGAGGTAAATCTCTTTGTGAAATAATTTGAGTATTATACTTGAGCATACAAGGATACCTACGTTGGATGTTTTGATGCATTCAACCCCAATTAGATGGTGGACTGCACACAACGACTAGGTCGCGGGATGGAAACATTGAAAATAATTTATGTGTATTAGATTTGAGACCAATTTTGTGGTCCCTAGGGAGAAGTATTTAGGAAATGAGTTCCCAAGGATGTATTTAAAATGGTGTGTCACAGCATGGATGAGTGATTACATCCCATAAAAGGAGTAGGTACACCAATTTGTAACTACACTGGACACAATTCCTACAAATTGGTATGTTGAGCTAGAGGTGCACAAAGGAACAAAGGATTGGAATGACATGGTGCAAAGCTTTAAGGCTACATTTAGATTTGAGGCAGAAGAACATACACTCCATGGATCTTTAAAAGTGTCGTGGAAGAATACTTTCACCATGGGAGAATCGATAGTGCTAGGAGTGTATCATTGTGTTTTTCGCATAAACATTCATAGTAGATACGATAATTTATGGAATTCTATAATATAACGAAACAAGGTGAAGATGATAGTGACCCTAGGAATATAAAAATTTCAGAGGTTGAAAGGGAACATGTAGTAGGTGGACCACAGTTGCAATTTGCTGAGTATGCATAGCCTATTAGGACCTAGAAGGTAAACATTGGGACTGAGGAGAGCCCTAAGATGGCTACAATTTTCTATTACTAGGACAGTGAGATGATAGAGAATATTGAAGACCTGTTGTGTGAGTTCCTGAACCTACTCCCCAACATGTTTGAAGAGATGAAATGGATTGTATGAGAACTTGGAGATATGAGGGTTCCCTTGATTCCTAACGCTAAGCATGTGAAGTAGCGACCCAATCGTTTGAACCCAATCTACAAGGAGAAGGTCACGATATAATAAACTAACATGCTACAAGTGATAATTATTGAACCCCTGGAAGATTCTGAGTGGATAAGTTAGAAGGTGGTCCAGAAAAAAAAATGGGTGAAATAAGGATTTGCATGGACCTTTGGAAGTTGAATGACACCTGCGTGCACAATTTCCCTAACGCATTTACAGACGATATATTAAAGAATGTAGGCATATAAGAAGATTACTATTTCACTAATTTATTTTCTAATTATCATCAGGTGAATATTGCTAAGGAGGAGCATCATAAGACCACTTTCGCGATGCAATGGGGATGCTTCTAGTATCTTGTTATGCCATTCGGCTTGAATAATGTGCCAACCATATTTTTGTGCATAGTGGTTGTAACATTTAAGGAGTTCATCCATAAGTTCCTAGAGGTTTACTTGGATGGATAAATGGTATTCAGTCTAATAAAGAAGCATATTGAATTACTACGACTAATGCTCCATAGATGCAGACAGCTACATATTTCCTTGAATTTAAAGAAATGTATATTCTACTCACCATTTGGTATCTTGTTGCGACATGAATTTTGGTTGGTATATCCAATGAAAATCATAGTAATAGTGAAGGATTGCAACACAGATACAATTGTGCACTTATTATTTGAAAATGTGGTAACCATATTTGGATTCCCAATAATTTTGATGAGTGATCAAGGCAATCACATTTTGAATAAGACCATTGGTTTGTAGATGAATGAATTTGAAATTTATCATTAAAAAAGTACCCCCTACCATTCACAATCTAATGGCATGGTGGAGGAATTTAATAATATATTGGAGACCATGCTCACCAAGGTGTACAATATGCAATGTGATGACTTGGACTTGAGGATACTAGCAGTTTTGTGGCCCTATAGGACTACATGTAAAAAAGTTGACTAGGCAAACAACCTTTTGGTTAGTAAATGGACAAGAAGCTATCATGCCAATGTATTTTTTAGTGCTGACTTTGCGCATCATAGTAGCCACGCTGCTAACAGAGTCTAGTGCAGTGGAGCATAGGTTGTACATGTTACTACGACTAGAAGAAGACCAAGAACTAGCTAGTTTCCACTTGGAAGTGTAAAAGCTCTACGATAAAGGTTGGCATGATAGAAGAATTAAGAAAAATATTATTTCAAGCATCCAACTAAGTTCTAGATGCATTGGATGGGCCATATATCATCCAACATGTAATGAATGCATGCGTAGTACAACTAAATAACTTGTACAGTACACTGCATGAGTGATTTGTCAATGGGAGTTGGTTGAAAGTATATAGGGATAGTCGTGCTCCTGCACAATTGGTATGAGGATTCAGGAATTCATCTACCAGTTGTACATAAATAAGGTAGACTGGTTGAAGGTTGTAGGGAATTGGGATAATTTTCATTCAAATTAGTAGCTAGTAGTTATTTTGAATTTTCCAAGGTAAAAATTGGTAGAACACTCTACATCAGGGAGGCTGCTTCACAATATTGTCATTAGATTAGACAATGTGAAGTTTTAGGGGGCACCTTCAATAAAGAAGTTTGCATAAGGACAAAAAATTGAGTGAAGGGAGCTTATTCAACAGGATATGGAGGAAATTGTCGAATATTAGAGATGCTTTCAGTGCATCATTGAGTGGGGAAATCAGCTATGGAGTGCCTTGTTAGAAACTACAGCCATAGCACGGGTCACCAACCAAATTTTGAAGGTTGATGAGCGAATACACGAGATTTATCATAGAATGAGCATGATAAGCTTTACTAACAAGTGGAACACAACAAAATAAAACTTGCAGCTTAACAAGCATAATGAGAAGCTCAATGAGGATAATAAGTAGTGCAATTATCTTAATAGGGCATTTGCAATTACAGATAAGTGTAATGAGTTACTATTAACCATGCAGTGAGTAAGAGACGAGGGTGTTGGTGTTGTCACCAAAGATCTGACCACTAGAATGACACACGAGGAAGCCTTGAATGCATTCTAGAAGGCCAAAGAGGAGAAACTCTCCTCTCAGGAGCAGGACTGAGTGGCTCAGGATGAGCCACAATTTTGTGTTTGGGGCTTTTTGGTGGTCGAAATGTTTCTGAAGTTTTTTTTAAGGTGTTATGTAGGTCACTGCACTTTGGATAAAGTGGCACAGGAGGAGAATCAGTTGATGCGCAATAGTGAGACTTGGCACATGAGGAATATTTTTGGTGTAAAGAAGCACAACACATGAAGGTGATGGTAGCACTTGGAGAGAGGGGACACGTGTGAATAAGACCAGGTAGTTAGGATTTTGTAGTTGAGGTTGAAGGAAGAGGAGGGATGTCATGGTAGGATGAGCTGAAGATATTTGTGTGAAAAATTCTAAATTTACTAAAAATAAACCCTAACGCAGTAATCTAATTTACTTCTCCTACTTGTTTGATTTACTTAAAAAGTTATTTTTTTTCTGAATTATTTAGTAAAATATCAAAGTAAATACGCTGCAACTTCAACAATTATATTGTCAAGTACTGAATAATTAAGCACATTCGATAAAGGACACACAATAGTTTTCGGACAAATGTCTCCGGAAAAAACCTAATACGGGAAAATCGGTACAACTATTCTTGAGGGTTTTTATTACTATGTAGATTTCTTAATACAAACTAGGGTACTAGTAGTGGTTTACCCAACATAGAAAATCTTGGCAGACATACCTCTATTTATGGAGACAGATATTATGGCTTATTTAGCTCAGAATGAAGAACCCCAGCAGTGCCTACGCAGTCCCTGCATCACCCTTCAGTTTGGTTTCCTAACCCTTTCAGATCTATTAAATACAACCCTGATCTGGCCCACTAAAACCCCAGCACTGGTCACTGAGTGACTGAGTCACCCTAGTTGGGCCTACGTCCCTCTGTATGAGCCCCTTTGGCTCTGTGTCACCCCTCCTGGGCTTACGTTGCCTTTGTGTCGCCCCTCCAAGCCCTACGCTACCTTTGTGTCACCCCTCCTGGGCCTGCGATGTCTCTATGGTATGTATTTTCCTCTCTGCTATTGTATTCTCAGCCTTGGACTCAAAAATACCACTATCGAACTACCCCTCGCTCCACTATAAGCTCACTAGAAAATTCTCAGCATATCGTGCCCTAGAATTTCGACTTAGCTCAAGTGTTGCCACCTTGTGTGTGTTCTCCAACTGAACCAAGCCTTCCTTTAATAATTTTCGTGTTGAATTTTCAACGACCGTGGTCTAATCTCTAATCAATGGCTAAGATTAGAAAAGACTTGATCCTCGTCACTTAGAACATTCTTACCCACATGTTTAAATTAATTTACTTTAATTATTTAATTCCCTATGTTAGAATTAGGGTCTCCATTAAAATAATTACTTATTTGAATAATTTATGCTCTGGGTGGAATTTATCCACACGATTTCTGGGTCTTGGAGATATCATGTTTTATAGCCCTTCTATAAAGTTTCAAAGCTAGATAAAATTCGATGCTACCCAAAAATTAACAATCCCTCTTAGGGAGGAATGTGCTCTAGAAACAATTCAATCCAAAAGCAGTACTCTGATCCACGTCATCGGTGGACCCCTGTGTTGTTGATGCTTAGCCTGTTTCCCTTCATCCACTGCGTTGTTGCCTCTTGTACTGCTACCCATGACTCTGCCACACTCACTGCCTCATTTGTAATGCAACTCCCTCTCAAATGCTATATCATGATGCCCATAGCACTACCACTGCTAATTGCTACACTGCAACTGATTTGTTGAGAGTTAAGCAACTGAAGGACATCACCCAAAATCCTGACAAACAAGTAAGTATGGCCGCATATCGATATTGAAACACCCTTTGCTGCTAATCTTCACTGACCCTCTAGTGCCTCTGCGTTGTTGCTACTCTACACTGCGTAAGCACTCCCTCTGCCCTACTAAAATCCCATCAACCTCTGCACTACTGCTTCTTCGTTGTTGCTGCCTCTACTCTGTGTTGCTCTAGTCTTCATATTCCTAGCACTGCCAATGTGCCTACATAATCCTCTGCACCAACTGACTCCAGTCATCCTACTAGTGTCATTAATGGATCCCATATCTCATATGTGATCCAAGAGTTTGGGCACCTCAATGATCCTATCATCCCACCATATGTAGCTCAATCTACAGATATATTTCACCCCACCTCTTCTCTCGAGGCACATGAGAACTCATAGCCACATCGTCATCAATCCCCTCATCACCCTTAACGGTTTCATCTTTTGAATCTGAATCTTCCTTTCCCTTCTTCTTCTTAGGACAAGTAGTGGCGAGATGTCCTAGTTCACCACATTTGAAGCACCTAACCTTTGAAAGATCTCTCTTCTTCTTCCCTAGTTGCCCACGTTGTCCCTTGGACGCGATAGATGCATCTTCCTCCTCCCTCTTGATCTTGATTCTGTCACTGGTGTTGCCTGCCTTGGTCATCGTCCAGATATCTTCTTGTCAAAGAGATTCTCACATGTCTTCCCAATTTGTAAGTGTAGCTCTACCCAGAATTCCTTAGACAAAGGTCTCCCACTCTTTAGACACTGCATTTAGGGCAGTCATAACCAATAGACCCTCATCAGGAGTGGCCCCCATAGCAACCAAATGATCATGAATTGCATTCAATATAATGAGGAAGGGGTATATTTCCTCTCCCTTATGCATCTGAAATAGTCAAAGCTGATTCTCCAGAAGCATTCTCCATTGGACAAAAGTTGCTTGATGCATTGAGGTCAACGTCATCCACATCTCATTTGATGTGTTCTTTTCAGCAATATGTGGGACCACATGATCCTTGAACCCATACATAATCAACCGCTTGGCCCTTACTTGCACTTCCTCATACTTCTTCAACGCATCAACATCAACAGGAACAACTATAACCTTCTCGGCATGATTTTTGATATGATATTCATCTAGAACTGATACTATTCTGGCCTTCCAGATGATGAAGTTGGATACTCCATCCAACCTGTCTTGATCCCTCAATCCATGTGTAACCATCTCTACTCAAAAGCTATCGAAGTGAATACTCTTCTCCCTTCTTCTGGTGCTGCCCTCAATAAAATACTTGGATATGGGTTTCTTAGCGCTAAAAACCCTCTAGAGAATATGCTCCCTCTAACAAGTGATTTCCCTCCTAGAAATCCTCCACCAACTGTTGTTGAATAAGCCCTCTCCAATCAATCCGCTGCTTAGATATTAGACTTCTTGGCGAGAAAGTCTATTGAGGAACAACTTCCCCTTAATTTTTCAACCCTACTAGGCATTGTTCTGCACCAACAGATACAATGCCCCACTAGTAACTTCCAAAGAACCAAAATACACTTCCAGCCACAGAAACTGGCACAATGTTACCTTATCTCGGAATGTGTCACCCTTCTGGGACTACGTGACCCTCTACATCAGCTTTGGGTGAGATAGACTAGATCTGTGTCACCCCTCTACGTCAGCTAGACATGCTCTGCGTCACCCCTCCTGGGCTTGCGTTGTCCCTCAGTTGTTGAGATGCCTCTTCCTGGATCTATGTTGTCACAACCACCTTCCTGCAGTGAACACTTTGCCTCTTCACTGATGGCTTCAACTCTCTTTGATCTGCAATATCTCTAATACCATGTGAAAATTTCTAAATTTACCAAACATAAACCCTACTGCAGTAATTAGATTTAATTCTCCTACTTGTTTGATTTACCTAACAAGTTATTTTTCTTAATTATTCTGTAAAACATCAAAGTAATTACCCAATAGCCTACACAAATATACAAATCAATTACTGAAGAATGAAACACATTCGACAAAGGACACAGAATATTTTTCAGAAAAACGTCACTGGAAAAACCTAATGTGAGAAAATCGGTGTAGCAAATCTTGATGGTTTTTATTATTATGTAGATTTCTAATTACAAACTAGGGTACTAGTAGTGGTTTACCCAATAGATAAAATCTATACAGATGTACCTCTATTGCTAGAGACATATATTATGGTTGATTTAGCTCAGAATGGAGAACCCCACAAGTGTCTACGTAGTCCCTACGTCACCCTTTAGTGTGGATGTGTCACCCTTTCATATCTGTTGAATACAAGCCTGATTTGACCCATTGAAACCATAGCATTGGTCACTGAGTGACTGTGTCACCCTGGTTGGGCATACGTCCCTCTAGGTGAGCCCTTTTGGCTCTGCGTCACCCCTCCTGGGCCTACGTTGCCTCTCTGTCACCCCTCCTAGGCCTACACTGCCTCTCTGTCACCCCTCCTGGGCCTGTGTTGTCTCTCTGGTATAGATCTGTCTCTCTGGTATTGTATTCTTGTCCTTGGTCTCAAAAATCCCACTGTCGAACTACCCCTCGTTGCACTTGGAGCTCACTCGAAAATTCTCAAAAAACTGCACCCTAGAATTTCAACTTAGCTCAAGTGATGCCACCCTATGTGTGTTCTCCAACTAATCCCAAGAATTCATTTAATACTTTTCATATTTAACATTCAAAGACGATGATCTAATCTCTAATCAATGACTAATATTATAAAAGGCTTGATCCTCATCACTTAGAACATTCTCACCCACACGTTTAAATTAATTCACTTTAATTATTTAATTTCCTTAAGTTAGTCTTAGGGTCTCCATTAAAATAATTAATTATTTGAATAACTTAAGCTATCGGTGGAATTTCTCCAAACGATTTCAGGGTGAAGATCTCATGTGTTCTAGCCCCTCCACAAAGTTTTGAAGCTAGAGAACATCTGATGCTACCCAAAAATCAACAATCTGTAGAGAGAAGAAGGTTGACAAAGTGGGATGGGTGAGCATGAGATATTTTTAGCAAGCAATTAAGAGACATGGACAACTCGAGAAAGGATGTCAAAAAATATCCTAACGGTTAGCTAGAAAGGGGAGAAAGTTGGAGTGGAAAAGTCAGTCGAAGGAAGAACGAGAAGTTTCTAGGAGCTAATATAGGGATGTGTTCGAGACAGATTGTTGGTTGGATGATTACATAATCAGACTGAGGCTGCCGACGATGAAAAGATTGATGTTGTTGTGTCTTTTTTATTACAATAGTTTCAAGTGTTAGTGTTTGCATCTGTAGTTGCTATGCAACATGAATGTAACATAAGTAACATAGTATATAGAGTCTTTATTTGTTGGCACTGTATTGGTCGTTGTGTTGTATTATGAAAAATCAATGGAGGTTTTTGAGCTGACTTATGTAGGATTTGTGTTGTAGCACCTTGCGCCCTTTTATGTTCTCTGATGAAGTAATAGAAATACTAATGGGTTACTTCAATTATCTTGGTGTATAGATATGTATGGTTTTATTAATGTTTTCTATTCATTTACTGTTTGTTAAATATTCTTTGATTGGGTTGATTGCCTCTTAATATTTTGAATAGCTGAGTGGGATAATAGTTTGGTAATGGCTTCATATGATTAGGCACTATTGTGGTGAGTCATAATTTGCGTAATGAGATCAAAAGGGTTGCGGGGAAGAGTGTTATTTTTCGGCCTCAGTCTTATGGTCGAGTATGGCATATGCACTAACTAACACATGTGAGAGTCAGTGAAGCCTTGCGTGACGTGCAATCCCTAAATAAATAATAGTTTTCTGTTAGGTAATTGTTTGAGTCTTGTGTTGGGGGTTAGATTTAGAGTTCTTTAGGATCCCAACAATCCCATATGATTTCAGAAATCTTGTTTTAGAATTCCCTCATTAGAATCTCGAGTGAGATCATCCACTGTGTGGATGATTCCTAAAGGGCCGATGTTGAGCGGGTTTATTGGCTAACTACACAGAAAATATAGTGTCTGATAGATTCCCGCATGTCAAAAACTACCCAGAGACCCTATGACCAGGACCAGAATGTCATGGCCATTTTGTTTCCCACAAAATTTCTCTTCTACTACTGCATCACTAACATTCTTCTCTGGTTTGGGAGTTTTTCCATCTAAGACTATATTCCATATGATCATCCATTGTAATGGAATCACTTTATCTTTTATGATTACGAGTTTTCAATATTTCGCTGAAGCATAAGCTTCATTATTCCTATTTTTTAATATTAGGGTAAAGTTGCATAGTTGCAATGGAAAATTTTATGAATCCATAAAATCAATGGAGGAGAAAAATTAATTGTTTTATTTTTTCCATATCCATGTGAATTCCAAATATGTATTCAAATTATACTTGAGTATGCTAAGCCAAATCTGTAATCAAATTATACTTTGGTATGCTAAGCCAAAGATGTAATAAAATTATGCTCAAGTTTTTTAAGTTGTTGTTTTTGCTCTATAACTCTTTGATTAATTATTCTGGAATCTCATCTATTTGTTTCCTCAAATTCGTGGCTTTATAACTCAACTTTAAAAGTTTTATTAAGAAGATAAGCATTGCTTTTGGTTATATTATTTTACTAAATTGAAAAATCTATTTTTTCCTTCTATAATTGGATCTATTGATATTCATGTGTATCCTTGATCCGTAAAAATTGCATTTACTATCATACTTGTTGTGAAAACAAAATTATTTATAAAAAACGGTAATTGGAAATTGAATGTTAATATAAAGTGAATTGTAATAGGTATTTCTATATAATATTAACTAGTAAGTTTTTGCTCTTGGAAATTGTATTTCATTCCTCCACCCTTCGTTTCATTCCTCATTCCTTTCATTCATTGTTTCATGCCATTCATTTTTGTGACGTTTTGGACATGAGGAGCAGTTTTGCATCTACAATGTGCATTGAGATGAATGATAACCATGAACATGGTTAGAATTTGATAACAATGCACACTATGTATTATTTTTAATGTTTAGAGCCATTTCCAAAAAAACAGTGACACCTATTATGATGAAGCTCAAATAAAGGCTTTTATCTCCGATACATCCTTTGCTCACATCATGATATGTGTATGTTCTTCATTATTATGTTTGTTTGGTTCACCTTTGGTATGATAACTATGTTATCTCGCTTTCAACAATAATTGTTGCTCACATCATGATAGGTGTATGTCTTTCATTATTAAGTTTGTTTGGTTCACCTTTGGTATGATAGCTATGTTATTTTGCTTTCAAAAATATTTTTTTTAGTAGTGGGATTCTTTAATATCATATATTATTAGATTGGTAAAGAGATAATATGGATGAAATATTAAAAAAGAAAATAATGGATTTTATTTCATGAGAATATATAAACTTTTTATATAGGTGTTAAAGAATGAGAAGGTTAAAAATGTAAATTGTTTGTATCTAAAAGTTTTTATATATATATATATATTTTTTTATTTGAGTATAATAATTATCTCCTAGTAATGTAAAAATGATACAAATGCAATTCCATTCCATTTTATAATACAAGTTTATGATATAAATCTTTTTAATTTATTTAATAGATTTAATGAGAAAAAAAAATGCACTCATATATATCAACTACATTTGCTAATATATTGTGACTATTTGTCTCATGTATATCAACTAAATTTGCTAATATATTGTGCTACTTACCACAATTTTGTAATGTTGTTGTGTATAAACTTATATCAATCATATTTAATAGTAGTGTGATTATATTAATGTAATTGTGTTAGTAAATAAACTAATTTAAATATGTTAAATATATTTTCATATTTATTTAAATATATACCATTAACGCAAAATCATATTTCACGTCAAGACACCGATTCCACATCATATGTGATACGCTTAACCATTTTGTAAACGAGTCAATTTTAGGCACAAAATCCAAATAGTTGTCGATGTTGAGTAAAAGTCAATAATAGTTGACGGTTTTAAACGGCATTTGGTTTTATATATGTATTTAGAGGATTCTTCATTGAAATAAGTCAAAATTGAGAGAAAGACATAGTTGATCGAGGTCAAGGTGTTTGGGGGAACTTATTACATTTAAGTTAATGCCTAGTTGTTTTTAAGCTATCAAAAAATGGATTTATTGTTTAATGGTTTTTAGGCCGCTGCAGTTTTACAAGGTTAATTTATATGTATTACTGTTATAATTTGTGTAATTTTTTTTTAATCATATGTGGTGTTTGGTCAAGTCACAAAGGATTTTAGAGTAGTGTATGGAAATTCACTTAAAAATAATATGAAATTGCTAATTATGATAGGGAAGCAAAGACAAAATTGCTAATTATGATATGGAAGCAAAGACCAAAGCAAATTTTTGGTTGTCATGAAGTTGCATGAAAGAAGCACTTTGTGTGAGTAATTAGTAAGTTAGAGAATGACAACTTAAGAGTTAGAATAGTAAAAATAAATTTTAAAAACTACTTTAAATATAGAAATTTTTTATTTAAATAAAATGTAAATG
The DNA here is from genome assembly GCA_034641835.2 of Pinus albicaulis. Taxonomy (NCBI): domain Eukaryota; kingdom Viridiplantae; phylum Streptophyta; class Pinopsida; order Pinales; family Pinaceae; genus Pinus; species Pinus albicaulis. The sequence continues at coordinate 877,625,293 of CM076581.1, read as the reverse complement.
GACATACTACTCTCCTCAAGCATGCATATCTTTATTGGTAAAGTCTTGGTGTAGACTTAGGTGATAGGAGAGGAACATGCATGTTTTTCAGATTGGGGCAAAATAATTTCTCTAAGTGGGTAAACAACTTCGTGAAAGAGTTAATGTTGTTAGGTCAACAATGGTGGTTTCACCTTGTATTATTGACCTTGGTATAAATGTAGTTGATAACTTTAAAAGGCTTTTGCATTCCTCATTGTAATGAACCAAAGATATTATAATGAACCAAATATGAGTGAAAGAAGCACTTGGCTAGGCTAGGGTGTTTTCTTGGTTTCAGTTTTACAAGGAAATCATGTGTGTTTTCATCTATGTAATCCTTTTAATTATTTATTTTTACACCAATTTCTTTTATTTTCCTTTTTACATCAATTTAATTTATTTTCTTTTTTTTTTAAATCAAAATAAGGGCAAAAATGGAGAAGCTAAAGAAAGTATTCTAGTGTTTGGTCAAGCCACAAAGGACATCATAGTGGTGCATGCTCAACCAAGCTAGAGATGACATGAGATGGTTAATTTAGTAGGCTGATATAGAGGAAAAAACCTAGAGGCAACATAGATGGAAATAAAATCATGAAATTGCTTGCAATGAAGTGGCATGAATAAAGCCCTTGTTGTGAGGAATATGTTGAAATAACAATAAAAAAAAAATAAAAAGTAATTTAGAAATGAAAATTTGTGAACTACATGTAAATGGGAAAATGATTATGAGAGCTAATCACGTCTAGACATAAAGGAAGATGTAGGGAACAAAAGAGTTTTTGAATTAGATCCAAAACATTCCCCTTCAAATTTAAAGTAGGAATATTTTGTTAATAATAAAATAATGTATATGAGATTGTAGTTCGGGAAGTTGGTTGGGATGAAGTGGCATGAATAGAGACCTTGGTATGAGCAAGGTTTGGAAATAGCAATAACAATGAAAGTAGATGATAAGAAACACGAAAGCTTTTTGAATGAGATCCAAATAATTCTCTCTTCAAATTTATAGTCAGATTATCTTATTAATAATAAATAATGTAAGAAGAAAAATAATTATAAAACCCCACACACATAAAATATGAACACATGATTTAAGTTATATAATTGCAACTTAAAAAAACCTATTTAACAATAAATCTATTATTATCCTTAACTTAAATGCAGCCAAATCTAATAAACATCTTATACTAAACCTATACCAAAATAAGCTTTTTGCTCAACTATAATACATTACAATAGAAAATATTAAACTTTTTAAAAGCATTAACTATGTGTAATAACCTAGGCTAGATACCTCATATCACCAATACTAAGTATTTAAAAACACCTTAACTTTCACTACCAGTAATATAATATAAATGCATAAAAACACCCTAACACTTTCAGTGGGAAAGCAATAACCAGCTTGCTATAGGGCATTTAATGTCCCTATGGTGGCCCTTTCACCATACATGGCCATGCCCCAGCATTCAGATGGAAAAGCAGTAGTCTTTCTAGGCAATGTTTTGGCTCAGAATCCAGCAAAAAATTTTAAAAAATCCTGCAAAGATTTTATCATAATCATGTTTACAGTTGTTAAACTTTAGTATTTTGAGTACCCTAACGGTTTTTGGTAGTGCTGAATCCATTTTCACTGTCAAAAATGGATTCCAAACACTCCAACTACCTGATTTCTTGAATTTTACTTGCACAGATTCTGGCAAAAAAACTGCCATCCAAACTATTTCGTTCCATGGGTAGACAACTCCGATGGAAAATGGAAGATGTGGACGGAAGTATGTATAAATATACATATCCATACGTTTTTCGATAGGTTCATCACTCCAACTTCCAACGGCTCTTTTCCCGGTAGCTTCCATCACTCCAACTTCCAGCGGCTCTAAGTTCAATTTAATTAATGCATGTAGTGCATTTCCAATCACTGTAACTATAAGACTGCATGAATGAATGCGATACTCATTTGAATTTTGAAAACGCCCGCCCATATTCCGATTCCGATCCCGATCAAATAGAAGAACATCTTGGTTTGAGTTTATTAGTGAAGATACAACGCATCGTCGGCTCTGCGGCGGAAAGAAATATGGATGGAAGTAGCAACAAATTAATGTGGGAGAAATTAAACTGAGACTGGTTAATGCAAATTTTAGCAAGATTGCCTGTGAAAAGAATTATTAGGTTTCCCTCGGTCATTGCTGGAAAGAGATGCTTCAGTCCTGTGAGTTCAGACAGTTAAGGTCCACCTTAGCGGTTTCCGATACTCCTGCATTTCTCCTTGTTCAGGAGAGGAAACACTTACTGTCTACCGATTTATCTCAGTTGTCATTGATGAAATCCCAGTGGATTAGAGTGAGTGAGGTAGTTTTATTTTATATCAGAGGCCTTTCTGTATGGAAACTATGTATACATGAAACAAAAAGTGATAAATGGTATCCACCTGTACATGTGGGAACCTGTACGCGATCGTACATGTTTCAAAAGAAGTGATGAAGTTCGATGCTTAGAAAAATGTCTGGACGTTTGTAGTTTCTGTTCCGCAAAATATAGACTTTATTTTCTGTGTTGTAGCGTGGGGTGAGCAGATTTTTGTGAGTGGTGTTACTGAGAAAAATAATCCAATCGCCTTTTTCTTTCAGCCGCCAACTGGGCAGTGGAAGGCAATTGAGTCATGGCAAGACTTTGCTTGTTATTCTTATTTATCAGCTGTAACCTTCGATATTTAAATATTCCTTTCTTTTCAAAATATTTTATATTTAGTTATTTTGCAATGGTAAAATTATGATTGGTTTTTCAAATTGTTTTATCTGGTATTTGATCTCGGACTCTGACTAACGTCCCTCTAGTTATTTTGCTTTAAAGAGGAACTGCGATTTATTCCCATTTTGAAAAGGAACGATTATCATTGACCATCGAAATTTCATTATTTTCTTGGCTTATTCATTTGTGTTGAGTGGACGATTATCATTGAACATTGAAATCGCATTATTTTCTTGGCTTCTTCATTTGTGTTGAGAGTTCAATGATATTTATAGGTATACAATTAAATGAATGTTAATATGATATATTATTAGATTATTGTAAGCTTTTTTAATTTTTTTAAGGCTATTATAAAACTTTTACGTGATAGTATTGATATTTTTAATATTCGTTTTCTCTTTTTATTTTTATTTTTGGCTAAATATGTTTAAATAAATTAGATTTTTTTTTTTTATATTTGTTTTATATTCTCTTTATTTTGCTAAATATGTTTACATAAATTTTTTAGTGAATAGTAATTAAGTTTGACTCTTTTATTTATTTTGTATATATTATATAAGGTAATTTATATAAGTGTGGTCACTTTTGGTATAGATGGATTAAGTTTTCGTGTTTTTTTCAAAGTTATAAAAATTAAATGTGCTATTAATGTTAAAGTTATTTGGCACATCATTTTTTTTGGTCAATGAATTTATCTATTTTTAATATAAATATGATATATTATGTTTGTTATTTATATTATAACTATAATATATTATTTTTGTAATTAATAAAACTATTAAAGCATTAAAAAAACAATTTTTTAGCTCATAATTTGTGAATCATAATATTAAAAATAAAATTATAGACATACCTACTCTATAGAAAAATATAATTAGTCTCTTGAGTTCCATTGCTATACTATGGTGTATCAATCCTATTTTTCGTAAAAAGTAGATGTTATAAGCCTATCTATAGAGCGAATTAAGTAGAAATTTGTATTGTTACACTTGTTATCTCAATACAACATAAATAAGAAAGAGTACTCAATTTGAGATCTATGTACCATATGGCACACATCAAGGATGAATAAATTCATAATAGAACATTTAGAACTAGATATGGGCAATATGTGTTAGTTGTGGTGTCATTTGACTCACCAATACCCCCCACAACATTCACATGCTTGATGAATAATGTTTTAAGTCCCTACTTGGAAAATTTATGTTTAGTCTGATAGATGATATACTATTTTATTCAGAACTATTTTACATTCTTTTGATATAGATGATATACTATTTTATACATAACTCTTTACATTCCTTTACAAGAATATTTACATTTTATTAAACAACAAACAAAAAAGAGTAAGGAACCCTAATTTTCTCATCCATTTACCAATTCGCCTCATCTAGTCCATAGTGCCTTGACTGCACCTTGAACTACTTTATTACATGATTAAAGAGTGTGATCTGCCTCTAATTTAGAATACCCTGTGGGTGTGGCTGGAATTCTCCCCTAGATTCCACCTATATCACATACCGATAAACAACATGATTAGAATCATGTACATATTATTTGAGTAGGGATATATGGAAAATAGCATGAGCCTTCACTACGGGTGGAAAATATAATCTATAGGCCATCGACCCCAATATTTATAAAATTTGAAATGGCCCATAAAACCATGGTTCCAACTTGGCACAAGACTCCTTCCTCAAAAAACCTTTCCTTGGTATGATATGGAGATAAATATGCTCTCCCACCTGGAATTCATTGTGCATTATGTTCTAGTTTTCCTAGTTCTTCTACCTATCTTGAGCTATTTTCAATTGCTACCTAATAGAAATTATTTCTTGCTCCATCTCATTTAGCATATTAGCACCGATATCTACCATGCTCATTGAATCACACCATCTATTAGGAATATTGTGTTTCGATCATTAAAGAGGATCAAATGGACTCATCTTGAATTATTCTTCACTCCCATTATTATATGCAAACACTACCAAAGGTAGAAATTCATCCCACCTCCTTCGATGGTGCATGACATACATTTTTAGTGTTCATTCCAACATTGTTTATCCTTTTACTTTGTTCATTCATTTGAGGATGATACACTATGTTGAAGGCCAAATCTGTCCCAAAACCAATGAACAACACCTTCCAAAACATGGATGTGAAATTTAAATCCCTATCATAGATTATCATCTTAGATACACTATGTAATCTCACTATTTCCTTTATGAAAGTTTGGGGAATGTCACTAGCCTTATCAATGGATTTAGCATCTAAAAAGCGAGGTAAGTTAATAAAATTTTCCACCATCACCATTATGGCATCATATTTCATTTTTCTCCTTGGTAGCGAAGTAATGAAGTCGATTCGGATGACTTTCACTTCCATTCTGGAATGGGGATCAGTTATAGTAATTCCACTAGGTGTTTAAGTCACATATGTACTTGATGGAACTCCAATCATTTAGCGATGTAGTCAGCCACATTGATTTTCATGCCTAAACCATAATATGTCTCTTTCATAGCCATTATCATTTTCAGATAAACACGATTACAATAATATGTTATTTTGTGGAATTTATATACCACCAACATTTGAAATGTATTATTCCATCATCTATGAGGGAGTGTGTCTTTCTCAATGCCACTTATGGCTCTTAATGAAAGCATTCTTTTGCTTGCTGATATTTCTCATCTCATTGCCCTTCCTCCTTAATATTTTCATGAACTTACAACTGGTACATGAGATATATATAGCCTTCTACTAAGTGCATTAACTACATTGGTTTCCTTTCACTTGATGTATTTGATTTAAAAATAAAACTCATTGATCAAAGCTAACCATATTACCTGCCTGGAATTCATCTTGGTTTGATCAATCAAGTACCTTAACTCTCCATGATTTATCATCAATTTAAATTATCTTTGAAGTAGGTACTAACTCCACATATTTAATGCGTAGACTATTTCTACCAATTCCAAATCATGGGTGGCATAGTTTTGTTCATGCTCACTTAGCTTCCTAGACTCATTGCATACTAATTACCCTTATTGCATCGATACCCCACTCATCCCCTCATTGTAGGAATTTGTGCACACCATGATGTCTTTCTCCATATGCATTATTCTTAGAATTGGTGCATGAATGAACTATTAAGAAATCTAGGGGCAGCTAGATTAGATGATTTCTCTTACTTTGATAATTTCTTGTGATGTTCTTTTACTTAAATAGATGTAATATTTATTAGCTTCTTCTTTCACTTGATTATTATTATTTTCTTATATAATGTTCAGATGAAAATTTCTAAGACCTCTGACCCTTGAAAAATACCCCTCCGAGCCCAATTCAAACTTCTCTTTCATGAACTTCTGTCAACTGAAGTCAAAATTTCCTTATAGAAGAAGCAAATTCTCCCTTGACCAATATTTCGGACCTACAACTTTTTGACTACAATTCAGCCTTGCTCTACAAACCCTAGGCCACACGTGTGAGTGAGAACATGGTGAAATATACCTTTCTTCTTTGCTTAGTGATCGGCTTCTTCTTCAATAAAATGGTTACCTTCTGATCTGTGGCTTTCATATTCCAGTTCCTTTAAGTAGGTTTTCAATTCATGCTTCATGCTTCCTTTACGCACGTGTGATTTATTTTGCTCCAAAAGAGACCTTAAGAAATTTGGCTTCTTATTCTTTGTATATCCTCCTTCTTCGCTCTTTTTATTGATATTATTCATTGGATTCAACAAGCTGAATTTATATGCTCCCAATGAGGCCGACTTTATTTATATATAGGCTTCATGTGGATGTTGAGTAGCCCGAAGGAGGCTGAATTGTTGTTTCCTGTAGGCCGACATGTTTTACTTCTAGGCCAACCTGTCTTGGAGGGGTATTGTGACACATTTTGACTTAAAATATTGTTCTTGACGTGATATAATATTCCCAATAGTTCTTTGCATATTAAAATGACTCGATAGACTTCTTTGACTCATTGGAAAAACCTAGAAGCACAGTGCTTGACCTACAAATAAAATTGAATTGAGCATGAAACCCATGCTAAAAAATAATAATAATAACAAATATTTTTCTCTTTACATCAAATACATAAAATCATGATTACATAATACATTATGAAGACAAAACCTAGTTACATTTTTCAACACTCACTCTTAACTAGGTATGTATTCATATTTCGTACAAGGTACTTGGACATTATCCTACCGAAGAATTCTCATAAGAAGACTCATATTGGTAAGCCATAACATAAGTTATTTATTCAACTTATCTTAGTGTATCTCATCATATCAACCAACATTTTCATATGGAAATTCCTTTACTAGTAACTCTCTCTTTCCACAAGAATAGAGCACAATGTTTGGGAGATAATGATTTATAAAGAACTTCATCATTGTCTCTCAAGGCACATACCCTATCTAAATTTTCACAAGGTATGTCATTTTGGGAAAATTTCTATCTTGGATTAACACATCCACATTGAATATCCTTTTTTACTACTCTTTTCTATTGTATGCCCTGTACCTCATCCTCAAAGAGTATCAGAATCAATCTCAAACGCTTACCCAATCCTCCATTCTTTCTTCAAAACATGAAGACAAGAATTATGTGTCTATCGCTCCTTCTTAAGTAGGGAGGATCTACTAATTACTATAAAGGAATATACCCAAGCTCCCTCCTAACAAGGGACTTTCCCAAGCTCCCTCTTAACAAGGGACTTGTTATCAATATCGACTCTACTCGATGGATATTATGGTACTATCAGCTTCATGCAGGTCTCCTTATTTTTGCATCATGTCATGAAATTCAACTACAAACTATAAAATTTGGGCGAATCATTTTTCGAAAAAAATGGAAATTAATAATTTATTTTTTTATTTTATTTATTTTATTTTTTTATTTTTATTTTTTTATTTATTTTTTTTATTTATTTATTTATTTATTTTTATTTTTTTTCGGAAAAATTAACAAGAATTATTCTCTTCTTATGGAATGTTTAGATGACAAATTCCAAGGCATATGACCCTTGAGAAATACCCCTCGAAGACCAAGTCAAAATTCTCTTTGATGAAATTCCTTCAGATCAAGTCAAACTTTCCTTATAGAAAACACAACTTCTCCCTTGACTAATATTTCAGACTTGTAACTTCTTAACTGCAATTCAGCCTTATCACAAAAACCCTAGGCCACATGTGTGATTGAGAATATGGTGAAATAGTCCTTTTTTCTTCTTGGCTTAACAAGTTTCTTCTTCTTCAATAACTCAACTACCTTTCATTATCCTTGTCTTCCATATTTTGGCTTCTTTAAGTAGGTCTACAATTCGGCCTTCGTGCAACAGATTGATTCCCTAACTCCTCTTCGCTTATGTGAGTGATTCTACTCCAAAACAAAGATTAAAAAAATTGGTTTCTTCTTCTCTGGATATCCTCCTTCCTCGCTCTTGGGCTTGGTCATTTTCTTATGCTTCAACAAGATAAATGTATATGCTCCCAATGAGGTCGACTATCTTGTATATATAGGCTTCATGTGTATGTCGTATAGCCCTATGGAGGCCAACTCGTTGCTACCAGGAGGCCGACATGTTTGACTATTAGGCCGACTTGCCTTGGAGGTGTCTTATGAGAAATTTTGACTTACAATATTACTCTTAACATGATAAAATATTCCCAATAGGGTCTTCACATATTACAATCACTCAATATACTTCTTTGACTCAACGATAAAATGTAGAAGCACATATGAAGACCAAACCTAGTTTCATTTTTCAACATGAATATGTTCTCTAACTAATCAAATATTGTTGTACATTCCAGTAAATAACAACACTCATGATATATATATATATATATATATATATATATATATCATGTTCTAAATTGGGGCACTCCATAATGGATTTGATCTTCTCCAAATCCATTGCAACTCCTTCATGGAGACAATGCACACCTAGTATTGAAATTGTGACTCGAAAAACTCACACTTGTCGAGTTTCTCTCAACACTTGCAATACTACTAGCAGATGATTCTCATTCTCCTCCTTGATTTTTGAATAAAATAACATTTCATCTATTAGACTAAGCATTAATTTTTCCAAGCAGGGACTTAAAACATTATTCATCAAGCATGTGAATGTTGTGGGGGGTATTGGTGAGTCAAATGACACCACAACTAACTCATATTGTCCATATCTGGTTCTAAATGTTCTTTTGTGAATTATTCATCCATGATGCATGCCATATTGTACATAGATCTCAAATTGACAGTGGGTGAAAATGTGAAGCTGGGTTACACTTTTTGCCCTTTTTTGAGAAAAAAATTTCATTTTTTTCGGTTCTTCAACTTTCTGCAAACTATAACAATTTTTCTGTGTAGAATTTCATTTTGTGATAAAAATAAAAGTTGTGGGAAATTTTGTTAGCTTTCTATTACTTATTTAAAAAAAAAAAATTATGCAGATTTGATATGTCAACTTAGCATTTCTTTGAGTTTGTGTTTCTTAATAATCAAAGGATTCATAAGAAGTCATGTTATGACGCAATGTTGTATTCATTGAAAATTTGTGTTTTTGAAAAAACAAAATGTGTTACAACAATCTAGACAAAGTCTATTTTGTTTTTGTCATATTTACAAAGCCAATGGATGCATATCATAATTACTAGAATTTTTTGAACTAGTCCAATACGAAAAAATGCGTATTTTGGATATGTTTCGCGTCGCAAGAAATTTCTTAACATATAAGTTATAAACTAAAAATCTAAAAGCTACCCATTAGAGACGACGGACCAATGTAATGCCCCATAATTTTTTCAATTTTCTTTACAATATATTTTGGGAGATACAAAATTTTGATTTCACTGAATCACGACGACCCTCAGAAATTGTTTGCACCTATTTTATTAGAAAAATAATTAAAATTAATAAAAGTTTATGAAATTCCATAAAATTTATATTTCCTGAAAGTAGATTCAATTCTGAAAATGCTTGTCTTGGTTCCGACAGTTAATTAACAACCTTTCATGGAGTTTAATCAGTCCAAAGTTGCAGAACCATTTTCAGAGCCTGGTTTTTGCGTAATTGGTGACGCGTTAGTTCGGCCGAAATTTTAGTCCAAGTTCGGCTGAACTATGTTTTCCGCTTAAGACTCGTTAACTCTAACGTCTTAATAGTTCGGCCGAACTTTTTAACAAAAGTTCAGCCGAACTATTGTATAACTCTCCGTCGGCCGAAAAGTTTTGTGGAGCCCCCTACTAAAAACACATTTCGCGTCAATATAAATTGCCACGAAATGATTCACAATTTTCGCACATTTCGCACACTTCATCTCATTTTACAAAGATCTTGGTTTGAGTTCAAAAGCTTTTCTTCAAGGTTTGGGTTAAAGAGCATTTCTTGGAAGCAAATTGATTTTACAAAATATTGGTTTGGGTTCAAAAGCTTTTCTTCAAGGTTTGGGTTTAAGAGCATTTCTTGGAAGCAAATTGATTTTACAATTTTGGGTTTACAGAATTGTTTTGGAGGACATTTCTTGGAGGCGACGTGATTTTGGCAAAAATTGTAAAAAATTTCTTGGACGTACATTCAAAAGACATTTCTTGGAGGTATGTACGTGTTTTGAGTTAAAGTAAATCTTTTGAATTTCGTTTCATTTTTATAAGACATTTTTCTCTCAAATTTTTTAAAGTCTGTGTTTTGGATTGGGGTATGTATTTTTTACAAAAAATTTACACTGATTTTTTTTAAATTAAATCTTTTGTAATTGAGTTATTGTCTAATTTTTTGAAGGAAATTTTTTGAACTTCATACCCTATTATCATGGGAAATCGAAGAACTTGTGTGAGAAAAAATGATCGAAAAAGAGACCCTGAGACACGTAGAGAAGAAACGAGACAATCTCGCAAAATAAAGTTAGAAGCCCTCTCAAATATTGAGGAGGAAAATCAACCTCAAGAAGAAAATCAACCTCAAGCAGAAATTGAAGCAAGTATGTAAATGTAAATATTATGATCTATTGATATATATTTAAAATTTTCCTAATGTAAAATGTGAAGCTTAATTTTTATTTGATGAACTAGTTTGAAAAATATTTTGTTTAATGTAAAGAGACAGAGATATTCCTCAAAATATTGAAGAAGAAAATCAACCTCAAGCAGAAATTGAAGCAGGTATGTAAATGTAAATATTATGATCTATTGATATATTTAAAAATTTTCTAATGTAAAAGGTGAAACTTAATTTTTATTTGATGAACTAATTTGAAAAATATTTTGTTTAATGTAAACAGACAGAGATACTCCTCAAAATATTGAAGAAGAAAATAAACCTCAAGCAGAAATTGAAGCGGGTATGTAAATGTAAATATTATGATCTATTGATATATTTAAAATTTTCCTAATATTTATTGACATAGTTATTAATTTAGTGATTTATTGAATATGTACTATTTTTTTGAATATGTACAGATGAAATCACTATCGATAATGAGATGTTAGAAAATGTTGACACTCACACATATGGAGATAAAAAACCTGACCATGTTATACGATATTGTGTCAACTGCATTTTTAAAGATTATTTCTTAAATGAGAGAGTGACAGTTCAAGCTCAAATGTTGAAAGGTCTCCTATCATCAAAGAAATTAAAAGAAGCGACGACACTATTGGGTATTCGAAAATCAACCAAAGATTAAAAAAAATGAAGGAAGAGGTGATAAAAAATGTGAGTAGTGCTATAAAGTCAATTAAGAGATCTAGAGATAAAGATGTTTCAAATATACGTAGAGGAATACAGATGGCAATGGTTTCACCAAGTACTCAAGAGAATCGTTTGATAACATCTATGGCACGAGCACTGGGAACCTCGCGAAAAAATCTACACAAACATCGAAAATTTCGACTGCAAATAGATGTAAATGATGAACTCGCTTGTTGGAGAGCTATTTGTAGGCAACCATACAAAGATAGACTTGGAGAAAATGTTAAAAAAATAATATATGAATATTGGAATAACAATTCGCGTGTTTCATCAACTGCAAGACATGTGATACGAAGAAGAATAGCACGAAATCAATATGAAGAACATGAAAAAAATCTCTTGGAAACCACTCAGATAGAGTTATTCAACAAGTTCAAAGAAGAGAATCGTCAAATTCATGTTTCACTCAGTGCTTTTGTTCAACAAAAACCATGGTATGTAAAACCTATCACCGTACATGACACTTGTTGTTGCCGTTATCATGTGGAATTTGAGTTATATTATGACACATTCCTTGATTTCGGTAGAACATTATGGAAGGATTCACCTCCTCCTTCCACTATCCGTGAATTCATATCTCAAATTCTATGTGAAAGAGAAAGCGATGAACTATTTTACAAAAAGAGATGTGTTGGTGGTAAAAAATGCAATGATTGTGGAAATTTGACTCAATTTCAAAACAAATATCGTATTGATATAAATGATGATAAATCATTGTCCAACATGAAAGTGAAATGGAAGAGATATGAATATATCGGTACATCGATTCAAGGTGCAAATAGTGTTAAAAGAATCGAATTACGAGAAGACGAAATTTTTCTGATAGACTTTTTGAGAAATTTTGAGGCAGAAATTTACAGATACACCAAACATTCCCATAGAGATCAATGGCAAGACTTGCAATTCAAAAAATATCGTGAATTTTTTCCACCAGGGACCATTTTGTCAGTGATTGATTTTGCAGAAAACTACACATTTGTTCCACAAAAATAAATTCAGAGTGAATACTATCATTCTGACCAAGTCTCCATGCTCATCCATATTCTATATAGACATGCTGAAAAAAAATTCGATCATATAGAAAGCACAAGTGAAAATCGACATATCATTAAAGAATATCACTTTTATATCAGTGACGATCGTACACATGATACATGTTTTGTACAACATTGTTTTGGAAGAATTTATGATTCATTGAAAATCGTGGAATAACATTCAATGAACATTGGATATGGTCAGACGGATGCGCAGGTCAATTCAAATATGCACGATCATTCTTTTGGTTGTGTTGTCTTCATAAGAAAACCTGCATTAAACATTGTTGGAATTTCTTTGAAACTGGCCATGGAAAAGGAGAACATGACGGTGCAGGAGCATGCATAAAATGATTACTTCGAAGATATCAAATGAACCACTCTGCACACCGACTTGTGAACGCTGAAGAAGTTTTTCAATGGTGCATCACTACTCTAAGCCATGAAATTAACCCATCAAGAGAAGTGCGAAGGTACATTCAATTTAATTTATATTGGAAATCTAATTTTAAACATTGTACATTTATCATGCAATGATTATTTTTAATTGTATTTTGATATCGTATTTACAAATTCTTTTTCTAATTTTCTATATAAAGGTTTTTCTGGCATATTGGAATCGGAGACGTAGATAGATCAATTGGAAATGACGTTGAAACAATAAAAGGGACTCCAAAAATGCATTCAATTCAAACAAAGTTGTCCACAAATGTGTTTGCATTGGATAAAACAAAATATTCTTGTTTTTGTGATGTTTGCATAGACAACACAAAATCCAATGACGTTTGTGAAAACAAAATGTACGTGAACGATTGGAAACATACAGAGCTAAATACAAAGGGAAAAATCTCTGTTGCAATGTTTGAAGAAATGCAATCAGAGGAAACTACAATATCATCCGATGGTGATCGAGTTTCTGATCTTGTTAGAGAAGGTAACATTTGAATTACTTTCTAATGATTTAAAGATCTAGAAATAAATTTAAATATACATAATTAAATGTTAAATTTTTATTTTATTGTACAGGAGATGTTTTTTCTGTAATTGCACCTATTGAAAATGATGAAAATGTGAAGTATTATTTGATGCGTTGCACTGAACGAAAAATGAAATTATTACAAGACTATAATGATCACGGATTTCAGTATGACAGAGGGTCTATTATACTGAAAGGTTATTTTTTCGGACAAACTCATCAAAGTGGAGACTTTGTTTACATTGAAGACTATGAACCTGATTCCATAAGTTGTCAATATAGTCACTTGGTGTGTGCAGCACGCATAAAGTTGATAGAAGTTCAATCAAAGAAAAAATTGAAAATTAAGAAATGGAAAATGTCAAAATCCGATCATGAACGGATTATTGAAGATGGAATTCCATTAGAATTTTTTTGAGTGAAGTGTCCAACAATTTATTATCTTTGGATTAAGTATGTTTTAGAACTTCCAGTACTCAACTAAAAATTGAGTTGCTTATGTTATTTGTGGTTTGCACATGTTACAAATTGTTTGGGTACAAGCACGTGCTCTAGTATCAACTGAAAGTAGTTTTTCTATACATGTGCATTGATGAAAAATGTTATATATATATTATAGAATGAAATTAATTGTTCTTGTATATTAATTGTTCTTGTATATGTTTTCCGACCGTATGGTACAAATTATTTCACTTTATTTTGTAAGGTCAGATTCGTTCCCCATATGGCCTAGCCTCCAAGGGACGAGATAACAAGTGGTTGTCCCCACTTGCCCGAATCTCAGCTTTTAAGTACAATTTTACTGTTTATGGCGGGCATCTTACATGATGTCCTAGCCAAGGATAGATTCTCTTTGTTTCAAGTTTCCGGTAAAAGTTGTCACCGAATGACCTACTAGGATATTATAAATACTAGCTTTGTAAAATCATTTGGCATTTGGAAAAATTCGAAAGTCTTAGACTGTCAATCAATTTAAAGTATCATTCACCCTAGGGAGTGTAAAATATTCAATGTAGGTTGGTGACGATGCTCACTCCTAGCTTGAAGCAGCTCCAATGACCAATTCTTTAATGAATTCCAATGCAGTTGACCAAAGTTGGTGACCCACTTGGTTTTTCACCCAAGAAATTCCAAGGTACTCTTCTTACCTTTGGCCCCCAAAGCTATAATGGAATTATAGGAAGGTGAAGAAATTTTTTTTCACTGATAGGAATTTGGTCACATCCCTTATCTCCCCTTATCAAAAAGTTCCTATCTACTACATTATCCAGCATGTACTCAAGATCACTATTTCGTAATTAGAATATCACAATATCACAAGTTCTCACAAAAATACATGGAATTCCATTACGACACTCATCTAACAATGGGGAGCTCAAAACCTAGAAATCTCCTCGTCCCCTTAATAATAATGTGTTTAATTTAGTCTTTTAGGTGAGGATTAGGTGTGAATCTTGTTTTCGCATACAAAAATAATTAATTGTTTAATTCCATAAATTTGATTATTCACCAAAATACATATCATATCCACTATTTGTCTCTCCTACAAATTCCCATTATTTTATTAAAATATATGATTTTATCTCACCCAACTATCACATGTTCCTAAATTTACTCCTAATTGTTCCCTATGCCCTAAATCTACTCCTAATTGTTCCCTATGCTGATTTTCCCTTACTTATTTTTAGAAAGTTATTTTCCTAGATCCATCATAACTATGGATCTATCAAGCGCCGATAGGGATCAAATATCTAGAGGTGCAAACCTCTTTTTTGAGTGCAAAACTTGAATAAAGGTTTGCACCTCAAGAGATTTGATCCCTCTCGGCACTTGATAGATCCGTAGTTAAGATGGATCTAAGTTGGTTTCAGTCGTGTGCAACCAAGGAAAAACTATCGATAATATGAGAAACATATGATTAATTTTATCAATAATATGTAAATACGTCTAATATTAATATAACCATTTTAAATATGCTAAATATGTTTGAGATTTATCAAGTCATTTTAATTTTAAATTTTCATAGTTACCTCAATTTGTTGAGATGATAAATATTGTAGAATAACTTTAATAATGGAAAATGATCAAATAAAATTTTTGAATGCAAAGTGACAATGTAATAATATTGAATGATAGAATGTGAATAATTAGAATGTAATAAATTACAAATAGCATTTATTGTGATCAATCTTAAACTATTCTCTTCTTCTATTCTTATTGTCACCCTTATTAGTTTTGTCATCTTTCCGTATCGATTATATTAAAAATAAAGTAAAAATCATAAATCATAAACCATTTAAATATTTAGCTCGAACTCTTGTAGTAAACACCATACCTCAAGTCTCTCTTGCTCTCCAATATTATTAGGTTTAATTATTATAACACAAAAATCCTTCTACATTGTCAATAATTTTTTGCGCTTACACTGAAATCAATGAACACTATTAATCCAATGAATTTACAAGTAATGTACCATCATACATGCAATTATATCAAATTAGAAATCAACATATACAATGAAATCAATGGGGATTGTCTTGTTACAAGTAACATAATTTCAATTTACCATATGTGCAAATGTAGGTTGAAACCATCCAAAACTTTAAGTTGTAGATTGAAACCATCCAAAACTTTAAGTTGTAGATTGAAACCATCCAAAACTTTAAGTTTTAAAACCCTTTTGATTATATATTGTGCAACATTAAAACATTAAACATTTAAAGTTCATTAAATATCACATGCAAAATGTAGATTGAAACCATCAAAAACTTGAGTTTTAAAAACTTCACATGCCATGCCAATTATAATTCAACTATCCAACAAAAACATTTAACATTAAATATCACATGCCAAATGTAGTTCAGATGACAACATTACTTCACATTCACATGCCAAAAGTACTAAAACCATCCAAAAATTAAATAAACAAATTATATAATAACAATGTAATAAAATATGTCCAAAAATTGTAAATCTCACTTGAGTATCAAACTGTATCAAGTTTAACAAATTTTAAAACCATCTAAATTTTGAAATCAAATCTACTGTAACTCATGTCCATCAAATGGAGGATCTAGCGTCTGGGTCCCAGTCTGCACCCTATCCTGTGAATAGGAAACCTACATACACAATGCACATGTACTTGAACATTAAAATTTGAAGTTTTAAAAATGAATGAGAATATATATATCTAGAACCTCATGTAAAAAACAAAATATAACAAAAAAATCATGCAATACCTCGTAAGGTTCCCTCTCCATTTGATGAACAGGTTCTGCCATAGAAACATCTGCAGTGGTAAACTGTACGATATACATGTACAGTTAAATATATATATATATATATATATATATATATTAAAAACTTTCAAATGAAAATGCACGTGTACATATATAAACTTATTTTCAATAATATTAAAAAAAGGAACTAAAGACAACTTGTTCAAATGTTGTGGATGTTCCTATCTCCGTCGCTAGAGTCCCCAGATTAAAAAAATCTTCTATAGGAACCTAAATTCAAAAAATTTTAAATAACTCAAAATATAGATCTCTCTCTCTATATATCTCAATTTTTAATGGAACTTTTTGAGGTAGAATATATATATAACTTTTAAACATAAATTTTGAACTTGTGAAAAATTGTCCATACTTGTGGCACATCTCCCAATGAAGTAGAAGGTATATCTCCTAAGGAAGAAGAAGGTACCGCCATCCCAAAAACATCAGACGGAATCGGTACATGTTAAAACATTTTATCAAATTATATATATACATACATGTACATGTGTGGCAACAATTATTTATTTTAGAGTCACTTAAAAAACACTAACATACATGTGCCAACATATCATGATGGTTAGATCCATCTGCATCGTTTGAATCGGAGGTCCCGAACGTAATATTAACATTTTCATCACGCATCATGCCTGAGAACTGCAAATGGTGTTTTAACATATAATCATACATTTTTGTTAGATTAATGTACACATACAAATAAATGTATACATGTACATACACATGTATATGTAAAAATAATTTCAAACCCTAAGGTCACTAACACATACCGTTCCGGTGCCCTCTTCCTCATGAAAAATTAGGTCTTGCAGACCATTGCGACAATTTATTGCATATGTTCGGAGATCTTCAACATTCATGTTGTAAATCTCCTCATCTGTACGATAAAAAAAATTGGCACGTGCATTTTCACATGCTCTTTGTTGATTTAAACAAATATCGACTCCACTCAATCCACTATGAACATTGTCGATCATAACATCTCTTGCTTCTTGACTTATTTGAGAAGTCGCATCCATCTCTGATCGCAGGGTTTCGACTCGAAACGGTCGACTCACCAATGACGGCTCAGGGCGAGGCAACTCCACATCTCGCTTAGCGCCCTTACGTTGATATAATAGACCTCTCCCCGGGCCAAAAAATTCTGAAGGAAGGTCATTGTAGTCGGGTTTCATACCCAAAAAAAATTCTGCATAAAACATTTGTGAAAAATAAACAGGAACCTCATCGTTCCATGGAAGCCTTCCAAAGGCCGCAAGATGTCGATCATACAAATAAGCAGCTTTGTCTGGGTGCTTGAAATACTGCACCTTCAACATTTTTCTTTTTGGCCCTTCCTTATAATTAAACATTGACTTGACATCTGCTCTTGTAACTCTTTGTTTTATGTCCTGCCATTTGTCGGGACCTGTCACTGTTTCTTTTCTCTTTCTCATCGGTTCTACAAACAAATCAGTCGTTGGCCCCAAATTTCTGTACACCTTTACCATTTCACCCAATGAATGTGTAACTATTTCGAGGCTTTGTCTACTCTCAGTAGGTAGAGACAAAGCCTCGAGATCTCTTTGCAATTTTGCATGAAGGCTTTGACACCTTTGTAAGGTGCATTCCGCCATGTTCGTTTCCCATGGTATATCGGTAATCTCAGCCGGATAAGTTGTGCTGGGTTGACAGCCTTCTTCTTCAATGTAGCGCGCTGCCCTGCGTCTTTTTTGACCACTGGCTCGAACATTTTCAGCCTCTGCATCAATATATATATAATTTCGTATATTAGAAAAAACACGTGTAAAAAAAGTTGTACAAATTTAATGAAAAAATATTGAAATTGATGGCAACCTTGATGTTGTTGGTTAACCTCATCTCCAACATGACCCTGCTGAGAACCAACCCCAGAATGACGCTACTGAGAACCAGACCCATAGTGACCCTGTTGAGAACCAGCAGCCGTTGATTGGCCTTCGGGGGAATAAATATCACCCCCTTCCCGCAACCTGCTACCACTCATACCTCGACCGGTTGAACCTTGGCCACGCTCCATGGATGGAGTAGAAACCCTTCTCCTCTTGCCTCCTAAAAATTAAAATACGAAACTTATTAACAACTAATTTCACTCACAAAGTTAATAAAAAAATCAATTCCATATGTACACACATGTATGGAGATTTAAAATTCTATTTAAATACAGTGAACATCCTCCGATCCCTGAACCTCCATATGGGATTCGGCTGATCTTCGTCTTTCATCCTCCATGATATATATCTATTGGTCGACATTTACACAAAATAGATTTCAAAAAATCAATTTGTAATTTAGTGTACAAAAAATATATAGAACACAACTTTCAAAGAAATAATTGATCATGTGTGAAACTAAATTTAATCGAAAAAGATATTATAAAAATGATAAGTTCACCAAATTGCGCTTTACATGGTGGGAGCACACTTGGTATAAAATTTACTACTTATACACTTTAGTTTGTGGAATAAATGACACATGTACATAGTTTACCTTAAAGTTGTTGTGTTTTACGGATATTAAAATGAAGAACTTCTATTTAGATCCATTCTAGAGATTGACTGTAGGGGCATTTACTATATATGTCACCTTTCATAAAAGATGAGATCCAGAGGCTACCTGGCCCTTTACAGACTCTGCCTATAGAACTTGTAGAAGTAAACACTAGAGGCATTAACAATATCAAAAAACGTTTTCATGCTCAGACATGGGAATGTGTCTCTTTCCCTACACAAAAAAATAGTTCAAGGTAGTTAATCTTCATAGACATGTCATCAAGCAAGTCAATGTGATCATCCCCAACTTACTTTTTATGAAATTAGGCTTCGAATCCTCTACAACCTGGTGGATGGAGTTGAATGGGAACTAGGTTGAAAGGCCTTTTCAAAATACATGCTAGTGAATAACACTTACTAGGTTATGGGCCAACAAATAAAGTGGGAGAAATGTTTTCTCCTCGAGGTTGTCCAATTGGGTGTGTAATACCAACTTCACACATTTCCTCACAGGTTTCTCTCTTAGGTTACAAATGTCTTCCACCTTATTAGTTATATATTTTTCAATTTCCCGTGGATTCCTTGATTTTTTTCTCCTACCATCTCCCTCTCTCACTCCCCAAATTATTGTCATCAAACATACCCCATTGAGGATCTGGAGCAATGTTTGCACCATACTTAGAACTGTCATTGCTGCTAATTGAAATTGGAGTCATGTATACTAGATTGCTTGCTTAAGTGGCTCTTACTTGGACAATATCTTGAGATAGTTTGACATGATGGTCATATGAGGTTGGAAGCTACTTGGTGTAATTTTCCTTAAATCTTCAAAAAAACAGAGCAAAAATGTCATTTTCGATCATTTTTTATTAGCTTCTGCATATAGCAAATGTTATCACAATTGCAACACAATCATGTTCCATGAGCATGAATTATGAATGTCACAAGCCAAATGGCAAGGAAATTTGCATTCATTTGGGCAAAATAAGGCTATGACATTAAGGTCCATGCTAGAAAAAATTATGCAAATAAAGTTGCAAAGTCTTGATACTTACCATGTGTTTCAAAGCCATAACGAAGGTTGGCTTTGAGAGTGTCCTCTCAAAGCCCTGTCTTGAGATGAAATTTAATTCAATGTCTCTTAGAGTTGCAAGGTGGAATTGATAGGAATTATTTGATTTCTTTACCATAAATGGATCAACTGAAAAAACTGAAAAAACTTATTTGTCATATTATATTTTGATGCTTATAGAGTGAAAAAACTGAAAGAATCAACTTGTAGGGTCATTTTAATGGTGGGTGGAGAATTGGGGTCTAAAACCTTTTGGAGTCATTTTGAGGTATTAAATGACATTTATGGGGGTCAAACGATTATCCCTTGTGCCAAAATCTTGACCATTATTCTACACTTAAAGACATATCCAATGGTGCAAGAAAAACATCAAATGAAGTTCATTAAAAATTTATGCCTTTAGTAAGTTGACCTATCATGTTGACCAGGTCATGGTACGAGAGAATGACATTTTAGCCCCATTACTCATGCATGGCAAGCTAGCTACATGTGGAATTTTAACAAGACTCTAAAAGGTCTAAAATCACAAACCTCGTTAATGGTTGACGAAGTCAAATATTACACCTAGTTGGCTATCACGCTATGTTAAATACTTGGCCACTAGGAGGAATAAGAGTTCCATTTTGTGTTATTGTATTTTGTTCCATAGTTGAAAATACAACTAGGAGTGTGAAGTTAGAGAGAAAAATGTATGAAGTTAAGTTTTTATAGAAACCTTACACGCTAAAATTCAGTAGCTAACTCTAGAGCATGTTTACATTTTAGTGTTGTTTTTCTCCCATAAGGATTTCCTAGGGAAAAAGGAGTCTAAAGCATCATTACTTTTTAGGGTTGCTTTTCTCCCATTAGGAAAATAATCGTATTGATTGTCTAGAGATATATGTATGTGTTTGTTTCATTATGTTTTATATTTCTTACATTTCTGCCCTCCTATTTTTCTTTCCAATCAAGGTTTATAAAATAACATGAGAAGCAACATGAGACTTGGAACAATCATTTTCATTATCTATATGGAAGGCAAGAAGGATTATATACCCTTAAGCTTAAACTTATGTAGTTTGTCAATTTTTATCATATATTTTTTGGTAAGGGTAAATTTTTTTTATCTATAGTACAAGTCATGAGTTCCCCAATTTTACCTTATATGTAAAGCATGATTCTAGGATTACTAAAATTTGTACTTGGTTTTTTATTGTGATGATGCCTTGTCTCAATCTAGACATAAGTGATGATGGTCTTCTCCAAATCAACTCATGTATCCTCATTAAATTTATACAAACATTTCAAATTCATATTTTCTTTCATAAAATTCTAGGAATATTAGAAGAATCAGTTAAAAGTGAGATAACCATCTCAATATGCCCCCCATAATTCATTTTATAAAAGATAAATTTGTAAAATTCATTTCGGTAATAATGGCCGTTATTAATTAATTAAAAAACATAATATATAATAAAAAATTGACAAATAAATTTTTTGATGAAAATGTGCTATGAAAGTAAAGGTTTAAAGGAAAACATGTACAAGGCATCTAGTTGAGTACAAGGCATAGTTGAGCCAAATTATTATCTATTTATTGAACTAGAAAGGACATATAATTATTACACATGTTTAATTTACATTCAAATGCTTATTTGATTTATCTCCTATAGCTTAATGTAATGCTAGATATATAATTTAAGTTGAAGGCCCATGAGATAAATATGACTTCAATTGACATTTGTATTGAATCATCTATTTGTTGTGTTATATGAACATAATTGGTATGCATATCTAAAGAGTCCAAATGCTCATTCAAGACCATATGTAATCCTCATCTAACCTAGCCAGGGATTTGCAATACTATATTTGAGTTGGCTAGCTCCATTTCAAGATATTATGGTTATCCAAGAGGGGATATAAAAAATGAAAAGAAGGATGTTGTTGTAGGTTATCCAAGTCGGACATAGAACCAGTGGAGAAACCTAAGGAAAAACTATGTTTCCATGTCGAACCTTTGTAAAGGTTCTAGTACCTTAGAGTAAAATCCAGTTTGGGGTTGTTAAATTCTAACTGTACTGGTAATTGTGCTAGGGGGGAGAAATAGGATGTAATTTCCTCTTCTCATGGTTGGGAGTCTTGTTTTTCATGTGGATTCAACCAAACATATTGTACATATTAAATGAGGACATAATTATTACAAATTTTTAATTTACATTCAAATGCTTCTTTGATTTATCTCCTATAGCTTAATGTATTATGCTAGATATATAATTTAAGTTGAAGGCCCATGAGATAAATATTACTTCTATGTGACATTTGTATTGAATCATCTATTTTTTGTGTTATATGAACATAATTGGTACGCATATCTAATTTACATTACTAATATGTCATGCTTCTTTAATTTATCTTTTATAGATGACCGGAGCATCCCTTTTTAATCTATCCCTTTTGACTTCAGATATGTGGGAAATATTCATCTGCATATTTTTCTATCATAAAGCAGTGAGTAAAATTGTATTCCATTTGTGTCAATGTTAAGGTTAATCACATGGATTAAAGTTTTATATATTAGATGAGGAGGCTATGTATTACATATGGTCTTGAATGAGCTTTTGGACTCTTTAGATATATATCTAAAGAGTCCAAATGCTCATTCAAGACCATATGTAATCCTCATCTAACTTAGCCAGGGATTTACAATACTATATTTGAGTTGGCTAGCTCCATTTCAAGATATTATGGTTATCCAAGAGGGGATATAAAAAATGAAAAGAAGGATGTTGTTGTAGGTTATCCAAGTCGGACATAGAACCAATGGAGAAACCTAAGGAAAACCTATGTTTCCGGGTCGAACCTTTGTAGAGGTTCCAGTAGTTCAAGTACACAGTAAAATTGAGTTCATTTGTTAAATTCTAAGCTGTCATAGTAGTGTGCTAGGGGGAGAAATAGGATGTAATTTCCTCTTCTCACGGTTGGGGAGTCTTGTTTTTCATGTGGATTCAACCAAACATATTGTACATATTAAATGAGGACATAATTATTACACATGTTTAATTTACATTCAAATACTTCTTTGATTTATCTCCTATAGCTTAATGTAATGCTAGATATATAATTTAAGTTGAAGGCCCATGAGATAAATATGACTTCTATGTGACATTTGTATTGAATCATCTATTTGTTGTGTTATATGAACATAATTGGTACGCATATCTAATTTGCATTACTTTAATATGTCATGCTTCTTTAATTTATCTTTTATAGATGACCGGAGCATCCCTTTTTAATCTATCCCTTTTGACTTCGGATATGTGGGCAATATTCATCTGCATATTTTTCTATCATAAAGCAGTGAGTAAAATTGTATTCCATTTGTGTCAATGTTAAGGTTAAGCACATGGATTAAATTTTTATATATTAGATGAGGAAGCTATGTATTACATATGGTCTTGAATGAGCTTTTGGGCTCTTTAGATATATATCTAAAGAGTCCAAATTCTCATTCAAGACCATATGTAATCCTCATCTAACTTAGCCAGGGATTTGCAATACTATATTTGAGTTGGCTAGCTCCATTTCAAGATATTATGGTTATCCAAGAGGGGATAGAAAAAATGAAAAGAAGGATGTTGTTGTAGGTTATCCAAGTTGGACATAGAACCGGTGGAGAAACCTAAGGAAAAACTATGTTTCCGGGTCGAACCTTTGTAGAGGTTCCAATACCTGAGAGTAAAATCCAGTTTGGGGCTGTTAAATTCTAACTGTACTGGTAATTGTGCTAGGGGGGAGAAATAGGATGTAATTTCCTCTTCTCACGGTTGGGAGTCTTGTTTTTCATGTGGATTCAACCAAACATATTGTACATATTAAATGAGGACATAATTATTACACATTTTTAATTTACATTCAAATGCTTCATTGATTTATCTCCTATAGCTTAATGTATTATGCTAGATATATAATTTAAGTTGAAGGCCCATGAGATAAATATGACTTCTATGTGACATTTGTATTGAATCGTCTATTTGTTGTGTTATATGAACATAATTGGTACGCATATATAATTTACATTACTGTAATATGTCATGCTTCTTTAATTTATCTTTTATAGATGACCGGAGCATCCCTTTTTAATCTATCCCTTTTGACTTCGGATATGTGGGCAATATTCATCTGCATATTTTTCTATCATAAAGCAGTGAGTAAAATTGTATTCCATTTGTGTCAATGTTAAGGTTAAGCACATGGATTAAAGGTTTATATATTAGATGAGGAGGCTATGTATTACATATGGTCTTGAATGAGCTTTTGGACTCTTTAGATATATATCTAAAGAGTCCAAATGCTCATTCAAGACCATATGTAATCCTCATCTAACTTAGCAAGGGATTTGCAATACTATATTTGAGTTGGCTAGCTCCATTTCAAGATATTATGGTTATCCAAGAGGGGATATAAAAAATGAAAAGAAGGATATTGAACTGTAGGTTATCCAAGTTTGACATAGAAACAGTGGAGAAACCTAAGGAAAAACTATGTTTCCAGGTCGAACCTTTGTAGAGGTTCCAGTACCTGAGAGTAAAATCCAGTTTGGGGCTGTTTAATTCTAACTGTACTGGTAATTGTGCTAGGGGGGAGAAATAGGATGTAATTTCCTCTTCTCACGGTTGGGAGTCTTGTTTTTCATGTGGATTCAACTAAACATATTGTACATATTAAATGAGGACATAATTATTACACATGTTTAATTTACATTCAAATGCTTCTTTGATTTATCTCCTATAGCTTAATGTATTATGCTAGATATATAATTTAAGTTGAAGGCCCATGAGATAAATATGACTTCTATGTGACATTTGTATTGAATCATCTATGAGTTGGCTAGCTCCATTTCAAGATATTATGGTTATCCAAGAGGGGATATAAAAATTGAAAAGAAGGATGTTGTTGTAGGTTATCCAAGTCGGACATAGAACCAGTGGAGAAACCTAAGGAAAACCTATGTTTCCAGGTCAAACCTTTGTAGAGGTTCCAGTACCTGAGAGTAAAATCCAGTTTGGGGCTGTTAAATTCTAACTGTACTGGTAATTGTGCTAGTGGGGAGAAATAGGATGTAATTTCCTCTTCTCACGATTGGGAGTCTTGTTTTTCATGTGGATTCAACCAAACATATTGTACATATTAAATGAGGACATAATTATTACACATGTTTAATTTACATTCAAATGCTTCTTTGATTTATCTCCTTTAGCTTAATGTAATGCTAGATATATAATTTAAGTTGAAGGCCCATGAGATAAATATGACTTCTATGTGACATTTGTATTGAATCATCTATTTGTTGTGTTATATGAACATAAGTGGTACGCATATCTAATTTAGTTTGCGTAATATGTCATGCTTCTTTAATTTATCTTTCAAGATGTGGGAGCATCCATTTTGTCCTCCCTTTTGACTTCGGATGCGGGAGCAGTATTCATCTGCATATCTTTCTATCATAAAGCAGTGAGTAAAATTGTATTCCATTTGTGTCAATGTTAAGGTTAAGCACATGGATTAAAGTTTTATATATTAGATGAGGAGGCTATGTATTACATATGGTCTTGAATGAGATTTTGGACTCTTTAGATATATATCTAAAGAGTACAAATGCTCATTCAAGACCATATGTAATCCTCATCTAACTTAGCCAGGGATTTGCAATACTATATTTGAGTTGGCTAGCTCCATTTCAAGATATTATGGTTATCCAAGAGGGAATAAAAAAAATGAAAAGAAGGATGTTGTTGTAGGTTATCCAAGTTGGACATAGAACCAGTGGAGAAACCTAAGGAAAAAATATGTTTCCAGGTCGAACCTTTGTAGAGGTTCCAGTACCTGAGAGTAAAATCCAGTTTGGGGCTGTTAAATTCTAACTGTACTGGTAATTGTGCTAGGGGGAGAAATAGGATGTAATTTCCTCTTCTCATGGTTGGGAGTCTTGTTTTTCATGTGGATTCAACCAAACATATTGTACATATTAAATGAGGACATAATTATTACACATGTTTAATTTACATTCAAATGCTTCTTTGATTTATCTCCTATAGCTTAATGTATTATGCTAGATATATAATTTAAGTTTAAGGCCCATGAGATAAATATGACTTCTATGTGACATTTGTATTGAATCATCTATGAGTTGGCTAGCTCCATTTCAAGATATTATGGTTATCCAAGAGGGGATATAAAAATGAAAAGAAGGATGTTGTTGCAGGTTATCCAAGTTGGACATAGAACCAGTGGAGAAACCTAAGGAAAAAATATGTTTCCAGGTCGAACCTTTGTAGAGGTTCCAGTACCTGAGAGTAAAATCCAGTTTGGGGCTGTTAAATTCTAACTGTACTGGTAATTGCGCTAGGGGGGAGAAATAGGATGTAATTTCCTCTTCTCACGGTTTGGAGTCTTGTTTTTCATGTGGATTCAACCAAACATATTGTACATATTAAATGAGGACATAATTATTACACATTTTTAATTTACATTCAAATGCTTCTTTGATTTATCTCCTTAGCTTAATGTATTATGCTAGATATATAATTTAAGTTGAAGGCCCATGAGACTAATATGACTTTCTATGTGACATTTGTATTGAATCGTATATATTTGTTGTGTTATATGAACATAATTGGTACGCATATATAATTTACATTACTGTAATATGTCATGCTTCTTTAATTTATCTTTTATAGATGACCGGAGCATCCCTTTTTAATCTATCCCTTTTGACTTCGGATATGTGGGCAATATTCATCTGCATATTTTTCTATCATAAAGCAGTGAGTAAAATTGTATTCCATTTGTGTCAGTATTGAGGTTAAGCACATGGATTAAAGTTTTATATATTAGATGAGGAGGCTATGTATTACATATGGTCTTGAATGAGCTTTTGGACTCTTTAGATATATATCTAAAGTACAAATGCTCATTCAAGACCATATGTAATCCTCATCTAACTTAGCCAGGGATTTGCAATACTATATTTTAGTTGGCTAGCTCCATTTCAAGATATTATGGTTATCCAAGAGGGGATATAAAAAATGAAAAGAAGGATGTTGTTGTAGGTTATCGAAGTCGGACATAGAACCAGTGGAGAAACCTAAGGAAAAAATATGTTTCCAGGTCGAACCTTTGTACAGGTTCCAGTACCTGAGACTAAAATCCAGTTTGGGGCTGTTAAATTATAATTGTCTTGGTAATTGTGCTAGGGGGGAGAAATAGGATGTAATTTCCTCTTCGCATGGTTGTGAGTCTTGTTTTTCATGTGGATTCAACCAAACATATTGTACATATTAAATGAGGACATAATTATTACACATGTTTAATTTATATTCAAATGCTTCTTTGATTTATCTCCTATAGCTTAATTTATTATGCTAGATATATAATTTAAGTTTAAGGCCCATGAGATAAATATGACTTCTATGTGACATTTGTATTGAATCATCTATTTGTTGTGTTATATGAACATAATTGGTACGCATATCTAAAGAGTCCAAATTGACAAATAAATTTTTTGATGAAAATGTGCTATGAAAGTAAAGGTTTAAAGGAAAACATGTACAAGGCATAGTTGACCCAAATTATCTATTTATTGAACTACAAAGGACATATTATTATTACAAATGTTTAATTTACATTCAAATGCTTCTTTGATTTATCTCCTATAGCTTAATGTAATGCTAGATATATAATTTAAGTTGAAGGCCCATGAGATAAATATGACTTCTATGTGACATTTGTATTGAATCATCTATTTGTTGTGTTATATGAACATAATTGGTACGCATATCTAAAGAGTCCAAATGCTCATTCAAGACCATATGTAATCCTCATCTAACTTAGCGAGGGATTTGCAATACTATATTTGAGTTGGCTAGCTCCATTTCAAGATATTATAATGTTAGATTATTATTTCTATAGATTTTGATTATGGTAGTAAAATGTTACAAAAAAATAGGAAACTACAAATAATATTATTCTAGATATATGTAAAAAGGACATGGTAGAGAAAATCAAACAATATTAAACTTTTCATAAATAGTTTAGATATAAATACATTTTCTAATTTTGATTGTAAATTCCAAGGCTTAAAGCAATAATTTTTCTAATAATTTTTTTAATTAATAAATAAAAAAGAAGCATTTTCAATCAAAATCACATCCAACATATAATAAAAATAATAAAAACAATTTAAAACTTCATACACTATGACATTACTATGGCAAAGAGCATAAAAATATACAAACAAAAAATCCTTTTATATAATAATGGAGAGCTTCAAATATACAAGAAAAAAAATCTTTCAGCCTTCTTGTATCCCAGAGAAAGAGTTGCTCAAACAATCATATTTTAAACAATTAAAACTTGGAGAGAATCATCTGTTTTTGAATTTCAATTATATAAAAAATTAGTCAAATATTTCAAATCTGTTTTTTGGCTAGTTGCAGAGTGTAGGTGCAATTCTAACTAGAGAGAGACTCCAAGAAGGGGTTTCAAGAAAGAACAGGTTTCCAACATTCCAGTCAAGAAGGGAGGCAAATATTTCCAACAAAAGAGGCAAGAACAAGTTCCCTAGTGGTAGTGCTATGCAACCCAGTTAGTCAGTGCATGTTGCAGGCAAGAGTGCGAGTAGCCGGTAGTATCCAAAGAGAGTTTCTAGAGGTAGAACGAGTTTCCCAAAAGCAGTACTACACATTTTATTAGGTAGGACTGCATCTAGCATGGAGAAAATCATCTGCTTTAGAATTTCAATTATATAAAAAATTAGTCAAATATTTCAAATCTATTTTTTGGCTAGTTGCAGAGTGTAGGTGCAGTTCTAGCTAGAGAGAGACTCCAAGAAAGGGTTTCAAGAATGGGACTGTGAACATTGTATCTACTTGGGAAATGTGTTTCAAAGCAATATTTTCGGTCAAATCACTGTTTTCAGAATAGTGGCTGTCATAAAAATCTGCTATGTTCACTGCAAAAATTTATCTTCAGGCCATCACCAGATTTTAAAAGGATAAATTCCAATAAAAATCTTTGAAGAGCACGATGACAGCTATCATAAAAGATTTCGAACCAGAGTGAACCTACAGAGTTTCCGAACAAATGTGAACTGTTTTTTTTTTTTCTCACTTGAAAAAATTTCATTTGGAGCAGCTCTCAGTGGTACACAGTCAAGATTAGAACACTATATCTCCCTTAAGAAAATGTTATATTCAGAACCAGTGGAAAATAGTCTACCCAAGATTAGAATAGTATATCTCCCTTAAAAAAATGTTATATTCTGATCACTGGAAAAAGGCAGCAGCGGTAAAGTGATTCACCAAAACTTTTTCAGAATTTAATTCAAGAAAAATTTGATTATATAGAGACATGTTTGATCATCGTAGTGATTTCACCTTATAAATATAAAAACCAACTACCATTAAATCCATATATCAATGTTAAAAAACTCCTCCTTGAAGAAGAAAGATCCATGAGCACAGATAGAGAATGAAGCTACCAACATTGGCAGGCATAAACTGAAGAACATAGCCATTCAAAATGTTTACCTGAAAGGAATCAGGGATGGTAGCCAGAAAACTGAAGACCGGAAAGGCATAGAGCACAGCCTAGACACTAGAAACTGACGACAGAATGGCGAGCCCGACGCAAAGTGGGAGGAGAAGGTTATTTACTGAAACCAACTCTCACATTACCATCGTCGGATGTCGCTTCAAACAAATGAATGCTTGGGATGAGGGAAGATGTCTGGATAAGGGGAAAAAGTGAGTACATGGTACCATTTCACATCAAAACTTACCTTGAAGACTCTGTAGCTTGGCTAGGCATAGTTAAATTTAATATGGTACTCAATTAAAAATTTTACAACGGATCAAAACTAAAATCCATGAAGGTATTTTACCTTACATAGAAAGCAAACACATGTGCAGTGAAGTTTAATATTAACAGTGTGTATGTATTTGGTTTTACATGTTCCAAGGGGTTTTATGAACCTCATTTTCATAAGAATCTAAACAAAATTAAATTCTCAATTCTTAATCAATGTTTTTTATTCTCAATTCTAAATTTCTAACGTTAACAGAAAAGATAAAACTCAGAACTGTGACGCTGCAATGTCTAGCGTTTAAATTTCAAAATTTTACTACAAAACAGTGACATTTCAATGTAATTCGGCATTCGGCATTCGGCATTCGGCATTTTTCGAAAGAGGCGAGAAGTTTGGTGACATACCCGAGAAGTTCTTCTGGATGCAGAGTAACTCGACGAGCGGGGACGGCAGGAGCACCACAGCAGACGGTAGCAGCAACAACGCAGACACAGTGAAAAAAAATGCGCGCACAACGAAAACTGTAAACCGTCAAAACTCGCAGGCGATTTATTTATAGAAAATAGTTCGGCCGAACTATTTTAAAAGTAAAACTTCGGCCGAACTCATAGTTCGGCCGAAGTTTTTTAGAAGTTCAGCCGAACTTTTGTGGCTGGTTTTCCAACCTCCGGCAAAAATTCTGTTTGCCCGCGCCGTCATTGTGCCGTCAATCTAAACGGAATCACGAGTTCGGCCAAACTTTATAAGAAAGTTCAGTCGAACTCTTACAAAGTTCGGCCGAACTTTGAAAAATTTTCGGCCAAACTATTGTTGAAAAACAATTTCTGCCCCCAATTATCAGAAAAGTGTAACCCAGCTTCACGTTTCCGCCCACTACTCTTTCTTATTTTTGTTGTATTGAGATAGAAAGTGTAACAATAAAAATGTTACGTCATCTATTTAATTCGCTCTATAGCTCGGCTTATAACATCTACTTTTACCCTGGATGCGGGTGATAGAAGTCGCACGAATGATAATCATCTCTCCCATACCCTTGAGGACAAATATCTTCTGAGCAGAACCTCACCTGCTGCGAATCCTCAAACCGTTAGCCATCCGCACGAGATAAACATGATAAGGCATGATGATGAGATGTTGAGTATAGTACCACCCTCTCTAGGGTACCCCTATGCTGCCATCATTACAAATGATCAACAGGCCTGAACTGACTATCAGCCATCACTCTTCCCTCAAGCTTGCTCAGGAAATTGGTTATGGCACGCATCTGCGTGCGACGATTACTCATTACCACGCCCTCACATGTGTCCCAAACCTTATAAAAGGATGAGCCCTCAACCCCAATAAACTCACTATAATTTTCCTCTGTCTTTCCTTTTGATTATGCTTTGGCACCCCCCCAACTCCATACCATCGCACAACCCTCTACCCAGTGATGCGCTGCGCAGACCCCTCTGGGTTGCGACTACCTAGTTTTCACAACTCATCCCCAGCCCTTCTGCTCCCCTTGTTGCGCACCCCTCCTTTGCCTCATAGTGCAATGGCTCTCAGATTGCGTCAGAGAACCATCCGAGGTGGAAAACAAGGGGCTCTCCTCGGACGTTACCACCGCGGAGAGGACAATCATTTGGAGTCTTTGGAAGGCTCCTCCTTTAGCAGTTTTCTGAGACAGAGCCCAGATCCTGAGCAGGAGGACGAATTTCCAGTGCAAGCTACGCAGAGACGTAGCTGTGGCCCCTAGAAGTCTACCATCGCACACCAGGCACACCCCCTGCCTCACAAAACTGATCTGCTGCCAGCTCAGGTGGAGGAAGACGATGAATTTGACATATGGGTTATGTACTCTGAAGGCACTTGGATGTGCGTTCTTGACACTGAGGATCCTGTCCCCCATCCTCTGCCCACCAGTCCCCAAACCCAAGCGTCCAGTGGCAGATTCTGAGGAAGCGACTGTGTAGGTGTGCGCTTGCCCCATAGACAAGGAAGTCCTCGACAGTGAAGATAAAGATGAATATTGAGGACTGCGAAGCTGGTCAGCTCCTCCTTGGTTTTTTTCAAGCATGCTACCACCAAGGAGTTTCAAGCTATACCCCTGTTTTTGCATATTTTGTAATTTCTAGATACTTCAACGTTGTTGCGCATTTTTTAATTTCCTATCTTGAGAAATTTCCGGGCTAGTTGCCTCCATGGAGGCAGCCTCGAAATTGAGCAACTAAGGTAGGGATTGGTTAAGCGCAACTGGCCAACTCCGTCTATAGCATATGTAAAAAAAAAATCCACTTTTTAGGAAAAATATGATTAATACGCCATAATATAGCAGTATAACTCAAAATACTAATTATATTTTTTTTTCTATAGAGTGGGTATATCTATAATTTTATTTTTAATATTATGATTCACAAATTATAGACTAAATTTTATTTTTTTTAATACTTTTATGGTTTCATTAATTACAAAAAAAATATTTTATAGTTATAATATAAATGACAAACATAACTTTAAATTCATTAATAGAAAAAATTGACATGCTAATTAACTTTAACATTAATAACACATTTAATTTTTATAAGTTGGAAAAATACATGAAAACTTAATCCATCTATAACAAAAGTAATCACGCTTATATGAATCCCCTTGTATAATATATACTAAAATAAATAAAATAGTCAAACTTAATTATTATTCACTAAAAAAATGTATTTAAACATATTCAGCAAAATAAAGAGAATAGAAAATGAATATTAAAAAAATCTAATTTATTTAAACATATTTAGAAAAATAAAAAGGATAGAAAACCAATATTAAAAAAATCTATACTATCATGTAAAATATTTACAATAGCCTTAAAAATTAAAGAGACTTACAATAATCTAATAATGTATCATATTAACATTCATTTAATTTTATACCTATAAATATCATTGAAAACTCAACACAAATGAAGATGCCAAGAAAATAATGCAATTTCAATGGTCAATGATAATCGTTCCTTTTCAAAATGGGAATAAATCGCAGTTCATCTTTCAACCAAAATAACGGAGGGACGCTAGTCAGAGTCCGAGATCAAATAACAAATAGAAAATTTTGAAAAACCAATCATAATGTTACCATTTCAAAATAACTAAATATAAAATATTTTGAAGACAAGGGAATATTCAGATATCGAAGGTTACAGCTGATACATAAGAATAACGAGCAAACTCTTGCCATGACTCAATTTCCTTCCACTGCCCAGCTGACGGCTGAAAGAAATAGGCTATTGGTTTTTTTTTTCAGTAACACCACTCACAAAAATCTTCTCATCCCACGCTGCAGCACAGAAAATATAGTCTATATTTTGGGGAACAAAAGCTACAGATTTCCAGACATTTTTCTAAGCATCAAACTTCATCACTTCTTTTGAAACATGTACGATAGCGTACAGGTTCCCACATGTACAGGTGGATAACATTTATCGCTTTTTGCTTCATGTATACATAGTTTCCATACACAAAGGCCTCTGGTATAAAATAAAATTACCCCTTTCACGCTAATCCACTCGGTTTTCACCCAATTTTGAATTTTGAATTTGGGCGGCCTCTGGTATCGCATTCATTCATGCACAGTGATCGGAAATGCACTACATGCATTAATTAAACTGAACTAAGAGCCGCTGGAAATTGGAGTGATGGAAGCTACCGGAAAAAGAGCCGCCGGAAGTTGGAGTGATGAACCTATCGAAAAACGTATGGGTATGTATGTCTATAGATAATTCCGCCGGTCACATCTTCCACACTTCTTTATGTTTTTTGTTTTTTATAATAATTTTGTACAGATAGATTCATTTTAGCCTGTGTGGATATCTTACAACTAACACATATAACCATGACCATGGTAAATTATATTTATGTGTTTTTAAACTTATTTTTATGTGATTTTTTTTAGCACATAAGAATGAGAATGAGTTATGTATGAAATATTGAAGTTTTAAAACTTGTGCTTATTAGAAGTTACACTTTGGCTATGGTGATCAAGAATTAAAGTGGGTTCAAACTTCTGTGTTAGATAATGCCTATGTAAAAAAAGATTGCAATTACTAAAATAAATGATTAAAATATAAAGTTGTTAAAAGTTTAGTTTTATTAAAAAATAAAAATTATAATTTTCATATTTATTTAATAAAAATATTATAATATTTTATATTTCAATAATGCTATTATTTTCAAATTATTTTTCTATAAATTATTGATTTATTAATTTTGATTTTATGAAAATAAAAATTACATATTTTAAATAAATATAAATATTGTTAAAATTTATAAATAATAACGTAAATAAATTAAAATATTTTTCAATATAATATAAATATTTTAAAATAAATTATTTAAAAAGCGTGAAAAATTAATATAAACTATATATAACTCAAAAAAAAAACAAAATACAATTTAAAAATAAATAAATACAATTAAATTAAGGGAGGGCTAGGATAATGAGAGTTATTGCCATATACTTAGATAAGAGCGTGTTAAAATAAATTTTTTTGTATGTATTTCTGGAGTGAATTATTTTTATAATGCTAAAATTTTTGGTATGTTGTGTGGATTATTTTTTGGCATCAAAATCGGAGTCCGTGTTCTAGTCAGCTTCCCAATGGAAGTTCCGCGTATCATATTTCACCGACGTACAGCAATAATATTAGATGCAGCAAATTGAGAGAGAAATTCCAAGAGGGTAGACGAAATCGAGGCTATGGATGCTACGGGGTTCTCATCACGCCATAGGCCAGAGTGTTCATTGATAATCAGATGGAAAATTCCAATCTAATTGCTGACTGTAAATCTGCTAATTGCTGACTGTAAATCTGCTTTGAAATATGAATTTGCAGGGTAAACTAAGATCTACACGCAAGAGATAAATCTTATAGTCTTGTATGACTGTAGTTTTGTGGCTCGATTAGATGTCGCATGTAGCATGTGGTCGTTGTTATGTGTAGCCGATTTGTCATGACTAAATAAATAAGCATCGGTCGCGAATAAGACACATGGGATTGGCGACCTCCAGGTTTATAAATAGATGTTCCACCCTCATAGAATATCCAGAAAAGATGGGAACTGTAAGGAGATCACCACCATTTGTGAAAGATGCTCGAGCATTGTTGGTGGACCGCCATAATATGGGATTAGTGGCGACAACTCTAGCCGTGTGCTATTATGGATCGATTCCATCTGCAATAATCAAACCGGAGACATGTTGTGCAGTAATTTATTGGAGCTGTATAATATGGTCTAATTGTTGTTACCTGTGAGCGTCAACCAGATAAAACGGTGTGGTTATTTGGAGGTATAGTTCAATTATTGTTAGCTGAAATATTTATTTAGCACTTTTTTTGTTTGTAGATTAAGAATTTCTAAAATCAGAGAGGTGGTCATTTTGTAAAACTGACACTAGAAAC
Source organism: Pinus albicaulis (assembly GCA_034641835.2). NCBI lineage: Eukaryota > Viridiplantae > Streptophyta > Pinopsida > Pinales > Pinaceae > Pinus > Pinus albicaulis. The sequence continues at coordinate 877,589,599 of CM076581.1, read as the reverse complement.
ATTTTTTATCTAGAAGGATTTCCTATACAATTAGGAATACAATGATTAGCACCCATGTATTTTCGTAGATGGGAGCTTCTCCATAGAATGACTAGTAGTTTAGTTATTGCAAAAATATTATTTATTATGTCTGAAATAACTATTTTAAGAGATAAAGTTGTGTAAAACTCAATATGGATGTTCGTGAAGATAGTTTGGCAGTTGTGGATCTAGGGAACGATCCCTCATTTTTTGAAGACTTGGGAGTGGTTTTCTCATGAGGTTATGCGATAGCTTGGGACGTTGGCAGTTGTGGATCTAGGGAACGATCCCTCATTTGTTGAATACTTGGGAGTGTTCTTCTCATGAGGTTATGTGATAGCTTGGGACGTCCCTCATTTGTTGAATACTTGGGAGTGGTCTTCTCATGAGGTTATGCGATAGCTTGGGACGTAGTTCAATAATTGACTTCCGGAGATCAATGATTCAGGAGTTTGAGAGTGGAATTCGGGAATCTAGTTTGTTGACTACACCTTTATAAGGGTTATGAGACAACTTGGAGTTCCTTCTATGCTATTTCAAATATGTTTAAAGAAAATAATGAAGATAAGGGAGGGACTTGGAGATTTAAATCTTACTTAACTGCATATTAATTGATGTTTTTTATCATTAAATGTATTTGTTAATAAGTTGGATATGAGATACTTATTCCAACTAAAATAGTTCCTAGATTAGTGTTTAGTAGAGATATTTTCTCAGCTGATTGATTGTGTGGTTAAGATAGAATTTCTATCTTCAACCAATTATCGATGTATGTATATGTGTGATTAAGCTAATGTAAAATATGTTTTTGATGCGAAATTGGTCTTTAAATACTTAAATGATGCTTAAATTTGACGGTCAATATGATGCTTACATTTTTAGATTATTATTTAAAATCTTATCTGGTAAATATAACAATTTTCCATCTAATCTTATTATCATTTTCTTTAATTTCCCACTTAATTTTATTAATACTCTCTTTGATTTTTTTCGTAATCTTATTGATGGAGTAAAAACATCATGTGTGATTCAACATATATCATAATTTGACCAACAAGTTGTTCCTGCAGGTATGTTTATTCTTGTAATGCTTGGTAGCTAATTTTGTTTATTGTTGTAAAGTTGTTTGAATCAAATTACTATTTTTATATATAATAATTTTCTCATTTTCAAAGTCTTTTAACATATGTCATAAATAGAATATCCACCAACTATTAGCCAAGCTAATTTTTTGTTTGAACTTTAATCACCTTAAATTGGGCCACAAGGCACTCCTTAATAAGTGCCCAAAAAACAAAAATGGAGAAGTGTGGTGATTTGAAGAAATCATAAATGTCTAGTTTCATGCCCAAAACCAAGTGGTAAGTAGAAAACTACACTAAATAGATAAATGGTTTATCAAATAAAACATTTGCAGACTTGTTTTCAATTGGGGCAGCCTCAAGGAAATCAAGTACGCCAACATGGTCGTTACCCTAGATCGAATTTGGTGAGGATCCATTATGTTACCAAACTCAGGTAAGAGCACAAAACCCATTCTTCTTGGGCCTAAATATTTCGGGGTGACACTTATTGACGAGAGGATTATTCAACATGGAAATTGGAAATTGTGATTCAAGCCATGTAAATTGCTCTATTAATTATGTTTGCAGTGAATTCTTATTTTGGGTCTTCCCTTTTGTAAAGGAGTGAATTTTATATTTCTTAGAGCAATGAAGCACTGGAGCTTACCAAGCTACAACATTGACAGGAACTACGTCGACGAGTTATTTGTGACAGGAGTTGTGCCAAGGGGTTGTCAAGGTAGAGATGCACATTAAGCTCGGGTAGAGGCACCTAGAGGAGGAGGAGTGGGAGCATACTCATAATGATTCTGTACGTGGAAGAAACTACTTACGCAATGGAATAAGACTCCAACAACTCAACAAGAATATGAGCATTTTGATTTTGTGGAAAAATCATGTTGGGTATTGTAATTTTATGAAAAATTACTATTGGTTTGCATGATTGGCTTCATTATGCGAATATCTTTTGGGTTTGGCTTGTTTTTGTCTACCATGGGAGGATTTCAAAACATCCCCAAAGTGCAAGCCATATTTAAATAATAAAGAAATCTAGTTATAGTAGAGAACACCTTTGGATTAGCTCCACACATAAATGTGCACAACCAAAGGGACATTGCAAGAACCCAATAGCCACATCTAAAGGAAATCATGGAAATACTTAAGGATTTTATCAACTTCACTTGTAATTAATATTTTTTTGGAGTGACTATAATTTGTTACAAACTTATGTGGAGCCATTCCACTGTGCTATGGAAGCTCTTATTCCTCCCCTTCCTAGGAACTTCTCCCCTAGAGGATATTAGATACTCTAGATCATCCTGCACAATGTGGTAGCTAATTTCATCCCTTCCTATACTTACTGTGGAGGAGAATTGTATAGGGTACGACAATATATTTTATTGGTAAGGGGAAAAAACCTAGATTTTTTTTTTAAATTGTATTTTCTAGGCTTTAATGTTGATTTTTAATTTTTAATTTTCTTGCTTTAAGATTGAAATCATAAGAATTAGGGAAAATTTGTTTTTGTCTTACTCTGTCATGTATTTCATAAGAATTAAGGAAAAAATGTTAATACCTTACTCTGTCATGTGGAATGTGTAAACTTAAACATAACCAATGGAATATGTAAACATAAATATAACCAATTAGTTTAACTTTGATATATGTATTCCCATTGTAGAAAAAAATTGAAAGATAACTAAAGACCAGTTGAGTTTGAGAGAGTCATAGGCCTACCGTCCATTCTTTATGTTCTTGATAATATTTAATGTAGAGTTTTTATTAGAGCCTCCAACAATCTAAAATTTGTAAAAGACACAAACATACCACTAGAACTCATGCTTCTTTATCTTCCTCATCAATAACATATTTACTAAAAATTTGTGGCTAAACATGATGAAATTTTAGTTCAAACATAGACAAAATGTGTAATGCTTGAGTGTTCTTGAAAACTGGAAAGAAAAATAAATATAGATGGAAAATTAGGGAAAATACTTTGTAATGCTTGATTGTTATTGAAAATTGGAAAGAGTGAGAAAGAGATACAGATAGTTAGGGAACACACATTCAAATTATGTCTACATTCAAATTGATTGTTAGTGAGAACTCAATGCTATGTACATATCATAATTTGTAGGATTTTATGTAAAGTATATTTTTCTTATGTTAGCCACTATGAATATGTTGATGTTCCTTACATAAGGGCATTCAATGTACTGATGCTTCAATGTACTGGCCTCTTGATGATCAAGTAAATTATTGGACGAAAGCTTCAATGTACAGGGCGAAAGTAATATTCCTCTGGCAACATTGTTTCATTATATTGGGGTAAGGGGATATAGTACTTGGAAATGCTGCTTCAATGTACAAGGTGATGGGGATATGGTACATGGAAATGCTACTTCATTGCACTGGGTGAACGACATATGATACAGTTAACCTAGGCGAAGGGAATAAGATGTAGCTATTATGGAAAAATTGTATACAGGTGAAATATGAAATGGATGGTCGGGAGGTCGTTGAAGGACATAGTGAGTAAGAATATGTAGCATGTTAAAGGATGAAGTGGGTGATAGGTTGAAGGAGGCAGTAATAATAGGTTGCATATAGTAAAATATGTGGCAGATGAAAGAAAATAGCCTAATAATTTTTTTATGCAAAAGGAAATATGATTTTATATCATGGATTAATGTTAGGTCCAAAGTTACCATTAATTAGTCTTAGAACCATCCATTATAATTATATGATATTTTTCTTACATAATCCCAGAATAAGACTCAAATTTTACGAGCCAGTCAAATTTGAAATATTAAAGAAATAAATAATTTTAAATACCATGTTTTTCTCTAAACTTTATTTAAATGGATTTATATAAATAAAAAATCAATTGAAACAATGTCATTAAAAATGATATCGATCACTATATACCATGTAGTTTCACAAATATAATAATAATATATAATTTAAATTTAGAAAAGAAAGAAATAACAAACAAACTTAAAAATGCAAGCTTTATTATCTCTAAAACAAAAATGAATTATATAATATCAACCTCACTTATATATTATCATCATCATGCAAATCACAGGAAGCATACTGATGTCATCTAGAACATTGAATCGTCTGATGGATAGACTAAATACACTGCTCGAGAGATACAAAAAAATGTTGTTATATACTTTGAGAAGTTTTATAAGACTAGAGAGGATGTGGACTACATGGACCAGATATGGTCCTTGGATCTTTATCCAATCATGTTCGATGATACCTCAAACACAACCCACTTCCGCTCAGTACAATTGGAGGAAATCTTACAGGTTCTAAAATCATTTGTTAAAGAAAAATGCCTAGGCCTGGATGGATGGACAATGGAGTTATTCTTACATGTTTTTTAGTTTATGGGACAAAGTCTATTAGAGATTGTGGAAGAGTCCATAATTCTGGGAAATATTACAAGTGCTATAAATTCTACCTTCATAACGCTTACTCTGAAATCCTCTTCCCCTCATCACTTCAGGGATTTCTGGCCAATCTCCCTCTGTAACATCACCTACAATTTTATTTCAAAGGTGATTGCAAGACACATCACAAATTTCCTCTCTACATACATCTCTCAGGAACAATTTGGATTTTTGCACAACCCTATGATACATGATGTCATTGCTACCGCATAGGAATTCATCCATACTAATCATGCAAAAAAAAAGGAGGCTCTTGTTATGAAATTGGATGTACATAAGTCTTACGACTATGTGGACTAGTCTTAAATCAGAGTCATTCTTAACAAGATTGGTCTACAATCTCATAATGTAGAGTGGATTATGGCTTGTATATCTTATGTTTTTTATGATATTCTGATCAGCGGTTTCCCCACTTCTTTCTTCCATGCGAGCAAAGCACTTTGACAGGGGTGTTCTCTGTCCCCTTTACTATTTATTCTTGGTATGGATGATCTTATCTTGAAAATCAAGGAGGCACAATCACGAGGACTTTTTCAAGGTTTATGCATATCTCCCCATGTGAATATCACTCATTTATTTTTTGTTGACAATATCTTTACTTTTGGAATTATTTCTAGGTCACAATGGTCTGCTTTACATTATATATTTTTATGATATGGTGCGCCCTTTTGTATATTAAAAAATGGCAACAAATTTATTATCTTCTTCTCTTATAGTGACAGGTTGGATATAGATATTATAGCTGGAATTTTTGGCATAAGAATCGCCCCCCTTACTTCTAGTCTCACCTATCTGAGTTTCAGACTCAAGCCCAACAGCTAAAAAAATAACGATTGGACATGGATGGTGGAAAAATACAAGAAGAGATTGAATACATGGTCCCACAATTGGCTCACAATGGGAGGTGTTAGTCATCAATAATTTTTTATCTTATCTAAACATGACTAAGTTGACAATCCCAGATTTCTAGAAACAATATTGCAAAAACATTGTGAGTTCTAGAAATATCACAGCCTTCATTATCCTAAGTCTATCAATTCACTGAATATTTTCACTTAAATCCTCCAAGTTATCCTGCCATCTCAAAAAGAAATTGTTTTCAGGCTATATTTCCCATTTTTTCACCTCCATCATATTTGCCCATTTTCACTCATTTTCACTTATCCAAACAGTCTTTTTCCCCTGCTAAAAAGCCCCTTTTTCCTTTCCTTTTACCCCTCATTTCATCTAAAAACCCTTTAAACCTTATAAAATCTCTTTTATTTTGGTTTAAGATCCCTTTTTCTACCTATCGAAACCTTTGAAAAGGTTAAAATCCCTTGAAAAAGCCTTCTTTAAGCATTTTTCCGCTCATATTAAACATTAGGTTTTAAGCCCCTTTGGCTTAGCCCCTAGCTCCTTCTCCGCCATAAGACTCAGGCGCTATGACCAAGCGCCAAGCCTTCAGCCCCTTTTTCCCTGGCTCCATCCCCTCACTCTTCCATGGGACCATGCCCCAAAACCTACCCTTAGCCCCCATCGGCACATTGGAAAATCGTGATTTTCCTCATTTCCACTTTCCCTTTCCTCCACCGATGATTCAACCGCCGATATGATATGCACCATTGATCTACCAAGATCAACAGCTGTCAACACTCCCCTCCTTTATCCATCTCCCGTCTATCCCCTTTCCCTTTGCCCTTCCGACACATCTTAACCGTCGATCCCATTGATTTAACGACCACCACTCATCCCAAGTCTTCAACCTCGCATACAAAGCGTACCCCGCTACCCGACGAAATAGCCCACGTCATCTCCGGGCCCACCTCCCACTACTCTACCTCGCATCCATTTACCATCTGACACATGTCCTCCAATATCCCCCGCCACCGCACATCTCCTCGTCATCGCGTTGATCCTGGACCATCGATCTGGCTCCCCCAGATCTGACGGTTCTAGCACCGTTTCACGCGTGATTTTCTCCTGGGGTTTAACGACCCATTTTCACGTGAAACAGGTGGTATTGGCCTGGACACGTGGCAAAAAATGTATGGTATCGTGTCCGAAAGGGCATAAACCGCTTACTGCCAATATTCAACGTGAAAACCACCCGCGATTTCGCAAAACCACTTTTTCATATTTCGCGCCATAATCCTTTTTAAACCCTGTTTTCGTGGTTTTCGCCATGAAATCCCTTCTGCGCATTCATTTCCTCTGCATCGTTCTGTAAACCCCTAAGCCTCTGTTAGCATTTAAAATTCCCCCATCGTAGGTTTATATAATTAATTGATGTTTTGTGCAGGTTTAAAATGGCCACCAGCTGATTTGCAGGCCCTCACACAGCTTCGGATGATGATCCATAAAGCCAACATAACGAAGGAAAGGGGAGATCAAAAGTTCTAATTTTCAGGACTGAGACGATGTCTCATGAACATTGACTATCGTACTAAGCCCTCCAGTGCAGAAGACCTGTACACAAACAAGTCAAAGAAAGTCAGTAAAGATCAAAGAAAAAGATAGAGGTTAAAGCTCAAATGAATATTAGAATGGTTGAGAACACAATTAACAAAGGATGAAAAGAAGTTTAAAGAAGTCTGAAGGGAGATAAAGACAATATAATGGATTATGAAGGCTAAATAGATCAGGCCTTAGACACACTTTTAATGATTAAATTAAGGCAAGTTAGGCCTAAAGAGCCTCGAATAAATCAAACAGAAGCAGTTATTCACTTAATAAATCAAACTGACACCTGTGGCCTACTTTCTGTCCCAAAGGGAAAATTGGCAGTTATTACACAGTCAGAAGATATTTTAAGCTGTCAAAACAGTTATTGTAAAGATAAAGATAGGCCTCAAAGTCAAACTTTTCACCTATCTTTCCTTAAGAAGTTAAGACAAAGTTATTAAACAAAGAAGTAGTTGCACATATGTTCCTACCTTATGCCTTGCATGGTTTTCAAGGTCATGGATGCATTTACTCTGTAATTAATAACACTTGGACCCTAGATCAGTTCCACCTCCTCATTTGCAGCATAAATACTGCATTTGAACTCATTATATTGTGGGCATTTGATAACTCTTTGAAGTAATACATAGTTCTGCTGAAGTTGAAACAAATTTGATGTTCTGGAACCTGTGGATGTTTTGACCTGTTTGTTGATGGAGAAAGCTCTATCATTGGATCCCTGAGCTTAGTTATTGGTGAAGTATTCTAATGTGTTAATATTTTTCTTATTTTCCATTCTGTTTCGTCATTTCTTACTATAATAGAGTAAAACGTTTAGGCTAAGAAATGTATCCTAGAAGCACCTTAGACTTGTTTACTCTCCATTGTTTTATGTTTTCCTTTGCTGAGGCATTCTAGAGAATTATTAATTGCTCTCTTGAACCCTTATACTTGTTTATTTCAGAAATAGTTCAAATAGTTGGTCTCAAGAATGATTTATGGTTTTCCCTACTTACTTGCTGCCACTTGAAAATTGTTTCTGAAGTCTCCCTTTAAAGTACCATTCTTTACAGTCTGCCAAAGAGGTCTGTTTTGATCATACCCTTTGTTCTTGCTTAAATAAATGTTTTGAAGGTCTTTATAGCTGTAATCAAAGATGTCTAGGAGTTCCCTCTTCTATGAATGCATTTATTTGTGAATCTTGAATGTTTTCTTATCCTTGAAAGTGAAATTTTTGGATGAAATAGAGCGTTCCTCGACTCCTAGATTTCATTTGAAACATTTGTCTTGAAATTGTTATTTACTGAAGTGTGGTTTCTAGAATTTATGGTTAGCCCTATCTATGAAATGCCTCTTCATGTTCAGATAATGCTTTAAGTCCCTTTGTTGAAAATTACATATAATTAAGGATTCTTAATTTCCCTTAATTCTACTTTTCATTCTAAACCTTTAATGTCCATTTCATTTCACCTAAAAGACTTTGTAGATCCAGTGGCCAAGTTAGATTTGCCCTTTGATACCTCTGATCTATTAACTGAATTTTCATAACGTCTATTTGACTCCATTGCCCAATGACTTAGATATTTCCCTTTTCTATCTATGTTATCTAGATCATCATGTCCCACCAAACAATCAAACAAACTCGTGCTTAATAACTAGCCTAAAATCAACCTTTTACAAGAAAACAAGTCATATCTTTGCAAACAATTGAGAGATCCCTCTCTGAGACTAGGAAGGTTAGATCCTAGAGCTCTAAAGCTTGGTTTATATGTTTCCTTGTCATTTTTTTTTCCAATCAGCCAAATCACAGGACTCCAATAGGAGGCATATATATTCTTATTCACATTGTTCTCCAACGAATTACTGTATACTAGACACATTTATTTGTGATGCCTTCTGCTATCTCTACCAAGATGAAAACTATCATCTTTGGATTACTATGACCTGGCATGAGAGTGACCTCTAAATTCCATCTGTGCAGGTGGGACACTCTGATTAAACCAAAGGAATACAATGTTTGGGGTTTCTTGGACCATAAATTTTAGAGCCTCTATTTTCTTATCAAATATTTTTAGAGCTCTCTGAATGGACAAGGAATCTAGCAAGACATAATCCACGACAATATTTGAAGGGAGTCAATATTGGCACTTCGTATAAAGATCTCAGACCCACCAGAACGAAGGGATCTTATATATGGTGGAGCATCATTAAAATACTTCACTGGTGGAGAATGAGAATGACGTGGGATTTTGGAAACAAGCACAAGATTATGATCAGATTGAATAACATTAAAGGTGTAAACAGAGAAACATTTATAAATGGGTATACATTAGATACTATTCACTCAAGAGGATATTTCTTTTTATATCAAGTCATCAGTAATTTCCAAGTAGGCTACCCAATTTGGAAAGAGACGGAAGAGTTGGGGCTGGAGGGAAAATGTGCTAAAGACTGGAACATATATATTAAACACCTTAGAATGGTTGGACTCTGCAACAATGATCAAGGAGATAATATCACTTGGATTGGGAGACTCCACAATCATTTGATTATTGTGGCAGATTCTTATTAGTTCTACATGAAGCAGATCTATGACTTGCAAACCCCATCTTGGTTCCATAAAATGGAAATGGTGCATTCCCCTCAAGATCATATTGTTGACTTGGATGGTGTGGAAAAATAAAATACTTACAAGGGATAATCTGGTGAAGCGCGAATACTCAGGACTTGGACTCTTCATATTCTGCAGAAATGATTCAGAATCATGTATACATATCTTGTATCTACGTCCCACTACCAGACATATATGGAATTATATTTCTCCAGTTTTACATCTTCCGAAGCGATGGGCGCTCAACTTTGAAAAATGCATCACATTTTGGGCTACGGATAACATCAACTTTAAGGAAACTTTTCTCTTCATATTTTGGAATATTTGGAATTCCCGCAATCAATTTTTATTTGAATGGATTCCGATAAACATAAACAAGATTTTCCACAGGATCATTACTTGGATGTCAAATTTATCCACAGATACTGGCTCAAAAAAATATTTATCCTATCATTTTTGTCCAACTGTAATTTGCTTTCCTGCAGGTTTTTTTGATGGAGTGACTAAACTTGGAATATGTGGATGCAGTGCTATGCTCAGGATAAATTAAAGACTACACTACAAACTTTCCTGGAATGGAGGACTAGGTACCAACACAAGGGCTAAAATATTATCATTATGGGGATTAATTTGGTTTGAAAAAGATAAGCAGGTAAATAATATTCATGTTTATGGACTCGAGATCTCTCATTGAAGGTATAAACGGACATATATTTTTTGATCCCACTTCCTTATCTAGATGGATTGACCGAATCAAACATCTAAAGGGGACCTTCCTGGATATTTCTATTAATCACATACACTGAGAAGCTAACATGGAGGTGGACACCCTATCTAAGGAGGGTCTCAGTGGTGCATATAGCATTTGAGGTATAAGTTTATTGAAGATAATTTCACAAGGGAGGATGGTTTTCTACAACTCCCTTAGCATATGCGTGCACCTTTGCCATATATATTTTGTATTTCCCTGGTGTGTCTTTTTCAAATCCAATGTACTGACATTTCTATATATTTTTTACTTCCTTTCCAGAATATTTGATATGAAGTATTAGAACATGCTTGGTATCCTATATTAATTGTATGTGGAATTTTTCTAGCAAGGCTTTGAGCTTGTAAAACAACTTAAATATAAGTGCATACATCCATCTAATCAATGTACTGGATATATCTCTTTAAATATAAATCCAACATTTTTTTCTTTTAAAAAAAACAAAAAAACACCATATAACATATAATATTATATTATAAAACATAATTAAGCTAATAAGATTTTTATTGAGGTTCTTCCTCATGAGACACTGTGGCAAATTCGTTGGCCTAAAATATCGAGTTCGTCATCCTAAAATATCTAGTTCTATGTAAGTCATGCTCATGAAGAAAATAATAGCACGAGGAAAATGTAGATTGGGTTTTGTGAAAATATTTCTCTTGAAGAAATGAATTTACACCCTGCTTATATACTACTGCAGAGAAGGCCAAGTAGTTAAGGTATTTTTGTCTCAGATTGTGCGACAATGGAGAAACTTGAAGGGGCTAATGTAAATGTTATGAAAAATAGAGTGATAAATGATCACAGTATGGACCTTGGCGAAGTAGCAATGATGAATTTTGGAAAACAATATCACAAAATGGAGATAAAAGCTCTTGGATGCACATGTACTCTTCTAGTGAGGTTCATCCATGGAAATGGTCATTCTCTTCAGGGAACCAGTCATGGAAATGGACTGATGTGTGTCATAATTCTGACCCCGCAAATACACAAGATCATCCAGAAGAGTTGTTCAGGGTAAGGGTATCGACCTTGTAGTGGGGTTAGGTCTTGTATTTGGATTTGGCACAGGGCTATGGCTTCCTTAATCCCATTATAACTGTGGCTCAATCAAAAACATCTATTTTATATTTGAAGGCACGTTCAATGTAGAGACAGGCGTGCTCCTGTTGAAAGTAGGAGATATTTTTTAATTTTTTTTGCAATGAGTCACGAGACAGGGCAAGGGTAATTTATGCCTTCCTTGTGCAATGCATTCCAAGAAGTTTAGAATCTTTAATTTTCTACTTGGATACAATTTTGAGCCAATTCCAAGCAGGCACCAGAAGCAATGTTCTATGAGATATTACAAAATTCCCAACTGGATTTCTGCATGTATTAAATTTGCAGAAGCCAAGTTTTAATCTTGTATACTTTGTAATAGAGCTAGTTAACATTATCTCTCATGGAAACGAGGCATAATTATATACTGCAAGGTCGAAGCAGTTCTATATGATTTTCAGTGGTACTACTCTCCTGCATTTCTCTCTGAAAGAGTATATCGTAAGTATATTCAAGTCAGTTTCAGTAGAAAATATGCTCAAGAAGTTCTTGATATTCTTGGCACAATACTGTCCTAAAACATTTTCTGATGTTTTTCCATTGTTAAAGGACATTGTGTTTTAAATAAAGAGTGGAGAGAATATTGTTTTCCATTTTTAGTTCCTTCTAGGTTTTCTCACCACTCGGGCGAGAAATGAAATTTCCTCAGCGAACACTGATCTTCCATGGAACAAAATTCCGTTGTTACTTAAAATTACAGGTTTCCAAACAAATGACGAAGGTTTGGAAATTTTTTTGAAGGGGCTACCTTATGTTAAGAAGAAGGGAAGTTATGGATCTGTTGATGTGTATATGGACACTTCTTTTCGATTTCTTTAGGAGGATTTCTTCCGGGGTTTGAAGAAGGGTATCTCTGCTCTAAGGAAGAATTCCTTACAAGATGCGTCCAGGCACATGAAGATTTGGAAAAATGCTTGTGTTCTGGGAATCCATTCCAATGGAAGCTATTATGGCATAATTGTGGCTATAAATCTAGAGAACCTGAAGAATTATAAGCGTCCATTGTTTGGATACCTTCTTTTTCTCTCCGATGATGGAGGGAACTTCTAGTCCCCAATTTGGGGCGTTTTGGCTCATTGTGAATATTCTGTGAATGGAATGATCATGTTTGCAGGGATTGTGGATGGAAGAGGTGGAATTGGAGAAGTGGAGATCTAAGCAATTGGCAGACTCTCGTGTGTGAGCTCGAATATTATCACAGTTGAAAGCCCTGCATTTTACAAGGCCTATCAAGCTATATTAAAAGCATTGCAAGAGAAGTATTTGGAAGAATTTCCTTTCATAGAATATCTTGTCTACTCAGAATGGATAAATAAGCCTCCATCTTATCTTACTCTGATGACCACTCTAAACTAGAGATGCTTATTTAACGAAGAGAAGGAAAGTCATGCAACAGAAAACATAAGCAATGTCAAAATGAGAACCTTGAGTTTTACATCCAACATTTCCACTCGTAGTTTGGTCCAAGCCTATAACGAAGAAATCATTTCTAGTGATAATTCGGTGCAAAAGTATAACAAGTTGAACCCCATGAGAGGTTAGGTCAATGAGTTGGAAAATTTACTAGAATTTGGATATAAAACCAACCTTGATGACACTCAAATTACAGAAATTAAAATTTCTCTCAAAAATCGAGTAGCTTTGATTCAAGGACCTCTAGGCACAATTATGTATATGGGAATATCGTGTTTTAGGCTTCCAGAAACAAGGTCAACTTTAAATTTCTGAGTTCAAATTGTTGTTGAAACTCGATGCATTATATATTTCTGTTTTCATTTCACACGTTATTTTAGCTGACCTTTGATTCAAGATAATGCTTATCATACAAGTTTCATAATATTTTTCATACAATTAGAGTTTTGTCTTTTTCTTTCTGTTAATTGATGATTTAAGTTGTGAGTTTAAATATGAAACTGACTAGCAATATTTGTAAGTGAACCTAACGAATTTCAACGTTGATAGAATTTTGAGTTACGTTAATTGATGATCCATGTTGCAAGTTTATGACTAGTAGTATTGGTAAATTAATGATCTGAATATGGGAAAACTTGTTATTGTTATGCAATCTCCCTCATCAGTATTAAAAATGTGTTTAAGGATCATCTCATGTTAACCATTTGTGAATGGGTTAAAGTGTCAAGTTTCATGTGTTTTTGAGGATCAAATTATGAGTTAATTAGCTTTTAAAAACTCATATACAACAAATGAAATGTAGAAACATAACTCACAGCAATCGCATAAGACAATGGATGATGATGCAGTTCACCTCTCCTAGGCTACATCTCACGAGACCTACTTTAACTAGCTAGGCCCTCTTGGGATTAACAGTAAAATGTCATATTACAAGCACCTGTATTGCTCCAATGGATTTGATGACTACACCATTGGCTTCAGAACACTCAAACACCCCAAAAATGACTATTCAATCTCTGAATTTGGTTACCAACTCCTCTAGGCTTGACCTCCAACCCTAGTGGCCATGGGCTTGTTTAACCTACAAAGTAACAAAATAACCTTCAGATGTGATCCAATGCCTCTGAAAATTTTACCACTTTGTTCAAAGCATCAAATACATAAAAATTTGACTATTCATTCACTCTGTTTCGCCTTCAACTGATATGGGCATGGCCTTCCCTCTTGGTGGCCCTCAGCTTCAAAATTCTTCAAGTGACCAAAAACACCTGTAGATTTGCTCCATTAGCTCTGTAAGTTGTTCCAATAGATTCAGAGCATGACAATCTACTAGGAATTACTATCCTTCAAGAAAAATTGGTCAAAAATTGCTCAAGATAGGCCTCATTAAAGTTTCCCCTAGATAAACTCCACCTAATCTCACAAAGTGGAGTTAACTAGAGTTAAATCTGGCAACTCCATCGAAATTGGCACTCCGCCAAAATCTATGCCAACATAACTGCGGGTTAATTAACAGATAAGCACTAAATTAGTGGTAATCAAGTGGGCTTAGTGTTGGGCGCTTAAGCATGGTCTTATGGAAGGGTCACGTGGGAGGTGGGATGGCCCGTGGGGCTAGCCCCCTCCGCTCCACAATTGGATTTTGCACTGCTTTTTATTTACAATTCACGTGCATACTTTTTTAATGTACAGGCCCGTGGCCCATTGGTGAAGGGCAGTAGTCGGGGGGGGTCACAAGGTCGAACCCCGACCTTACCCCTTGATACATATATTTTTGTTCTCCAATATATACACATACATCACGCCAAAGCCTTTGCAAACAACTATTCGGCTTTGGGCAAAAAAAATGTAGTTGCCACCGTAATAAATGTATGCCCTCTAAATTTTAATTTGCTTCCACCATAGCGGTGAAGGGTGGTAGTGGAGGGAGAGGGAGAGGGGGAGGGGGGGAGTCACGGGGTCGAACCCCGACCTCGCCCCTCGATACATATATTTTTGTGCTCCAATATATACGCATACATTACGCTAAAGCCTTTGAAGACGACTATTTGACTTTGGGTAAAAACAATGTAGTTACCACTGTAATAAAATGTATGCCCTCTGAATTTTAATTTGCTTCCACCATAGCGTTTGGAATTAAATACAATAAGGTTTGGAATTAAATGTATGCCCATCAAAATATAATATTCCATTTGGAAAGTTTTATAAATATGATATAATATGTCATCGTTCAATAAACTATGGGTTAATGTATAATGGTTGGAATTTAATATTCAGATTTGAAATTAATAAATAATATTAATATATATAATAATATAATATAATATATGTTAATTAAACCATATACTATATATATATATATATATATATACCCACTCTTAATAATTAAAAATTAATTTCCAACACATAAAAATCATCATGAACCCAAATTCAACTTTAGAGGACATTACGCAATTTTTACCTTCACAAACCAAACTGGCGAATTCAATTGTGACACTTGTCACAGTACCATTGGACAAAAACTGAAGAATATTCTCTACATGCTAACTGAACTATCATGTCATCAGTTGTACTTGTTCTGCAATATTTTTTTTAATTTGTCTGTTCTGAACGGTGATCAACAGACCATAAATTCCTCATACGAACTTAGTTTTTGATGAAACGAGTTGCGTTGGATTCCTTGCGATGGAATGGTAACTGTCGTTCTGGTTTGGTGCAATTATAAGAAATTTAAATTTTGAGCTAATTTTTTCTCTCGATCCAAATTCTGATCAATGAACCTCATGAATTTCAAGGTTGATAAATTTTAGAGTCAGGTATCATAAGTTAGGTTATATTATTTGAATGTCAACTATAGTAGGGTGCATAAACGATGAATCTAGACATTGAGGGAAAATTAAGGGCATAGCCAATCTTCGATACACTATGAGAAATAGATTACTATTTCAGGTAATGTTTCAGAAGATGGGCACAACTACCCTTTCTCATGGAGTGGGGTTACATGTGATGGCTTGAGAAGAGTTGTGGGACTTAACATTTGCAGTAGCTTGGATTTCTAGACAGGGTTCTTTTCCTCTTACATGTTTGAAGTAGGGGGTGGGAATAACAACCCTTTCTAGCCCTACTCTAGGTTTCTGCACTTTGCGACATTTGGAATAGAACTTTCAGTAAACTGTTTGACAGCTTGGATTTTTCCAAAATCGATCCCTCCAATCGCCCTATCTTCTACTTCATCACTTTAGGGTATGATATTATTAAATCATACATATGCATATTCCACTTATTCTAAGATTTCAAATTTCTCTACTCGGTGTGCATTGCCTCGGGAAAAGTTTGAAATTGATGCATATCGTAGTAGGGTTATGAAATTGGAGTGAGATGTTTTTGCATTGAAGGCACACCATGACAATGTTGTAGATGGTTATGCGATAGAAAACACTTTTACACAAAATTCTAACACAGGTTGAAACCAGAGAGTTGTTGGTGTGACAAGTACTCTACTGTCATTTGATAACTTCTAGCCTATATCTCGAGGAAGAAAGGTTACAACGTGTAGGATGGTCACTGAAGACAGAGTAAAGAATGATAGTGAGAAATACAAAGAAAGAAAAATTTAAGAAAAATATAAAGTAAGCACTCCTGTAATAATTGTGCAAGCACCAAACCTTCCTCTTTCTAAATAGGAGCAAGATAAGGTTCATATGGACATTATTCTATTGTAATATCTCTTGTTTGTTGCTATATCACACACTTTTGACTTATTGTATTACACTATTTACGAGTTGGTTGGTATTGGGGATATTTATACTTGATACCAACTACCTAATTTATAGTTCTAGTCCACCTTCCCAAGTGGTTGTTGTCATTAAATCCCAGGGAGATGTTGTGTTCATCTTAAGACCAATTTTTGCATTCATCATGTATGTATAAATGTACTTATTGCACTCGAGGCTTTAGAATTGCTGTCCTTTTCAGAGGGTTGATTAATAAAATGTTTTTATACCTTAACATCACCATTATAAGACTTTCAATATATTTAAGTTTCCAGACAAATTTTTTTCTTTTAAGTTTTAAATTAGAACAGATCCATGTTTTTTTATTATCTATTATCGCTTTCTAGTTATCCTCGAGCATCAAGTATCAATACTTGGTAAATTTCCTGCAGCACTACTGCTGCATCACTCTACATTCATCTACAATTCTATCAACGTGTCTTTGCACCCTTTTTGTGCAAATACTAATATAATTTTTATTAAAATAACATATCCCCTCATACAACAACCCTAAAGATCATAAACATTGATTATACTGCAGTATTGTTGTCGTCAAAAAGTAAAATCTAAAAAACACATTAAAAAACAAATGATAATATTAAGGAAAATGAAATTTATAAATAAATTTAAAATTATAATATTAAAAATTTAAACAATATTTTATTTAAATACCGACAAAAACAGAAATATAATGAGTACTAAGTGCTTTCCAATCATTACAATGCTTTAATAACTCAAAGGAGGAGTCCGAACTGGGAGAGGACCGAGGGTGTATGACTCGACCACGACTAGAGCCGCGGCGACATCGCATGCGATGGCGCAATCTAGGCATGGCGAGAGGGAGAGGCTGATGGAAAGGACAGAGGAGAAGTGACAATGGAGGATTGGAAGAAGCAAACAGAGAATTCGAATAGCAGAGCTTACTATGCGAATAGTGGAACTCAAGAATAGTCTCCAAGCAGCAAAGAAGCTCACATCGTCTACCTGTCTACATTTGAGCGCTAGGCTCAGCGCAGGCGGGCGGGCAAGAACTTCGGCGTAGCGCAATGGTGGTGCAGACAGAGCAATCACCATACGGGAGACCAAAATTCATACCAGAAGCTGAAGTAAACCAGGTGAAATGCTCAGCTCGTCGACAGTTCCAGATGATGGCATTAATGCATCGCGGGGGGGCATATTGAATTCCCTCATAAATGCACTTGTGGGATATGTGGAGTAGTTGATTCTTTTGGCACTCTACTTGCGGGTAACCCCTATTTCACCCTACCTCAATTTGTCTCTCAACAGTTCTTACTGTCAACAACGCGTAATGCAGCGTATTTTCGTAAGTTCCAGATAACTTGTGACTTAATAAAGTGACTTAGTCAAATTACATAAAAATAAAAATAAAATTAAGATTAAAACTAAATAAAAAAAATTATAAATTAAAATAAGATTAAAGTAAAAATAGTCAATTTACCATAGATAGTTTTTGTACTCTACATTTTGAATATAATATTTTAAAATGTAATATTTGTATTTTAAAAAATAATGCAATAATTTTTAATATAATAGTTTTTTTTTTAATAATATTATTTATTTTTGAATTGAGTATAAAATGAAATTAAAAATGTAATATCTGTATTTTAAAAAAGAATACAATAATTTTTAATATAATAATTTTTTTTTAAATAAAATTATTTATTTTTGAACTAAGTGAAAATAAAATGAAATTAAAAGTAGCTCTATGTGAAAACATTTTTATTTGGTCAATGTAAAATTAAATTAGTAAAAAAATAACTTTAAAATAAAAATAACTTCATGATATTGACCCATGGTATTCATGTGGAATTTAGCATATTTAAAGGGGGGAATTAAAACAACTTATATCCATCTTAACTCCAAGGGATCAAATCTTCTTTCAGTCTAAAGAGATTTTTATTTCAAGAGATTTGATCTCTATGGGCCCTTGATAGCTCTGGATTTTAGATGAAGATAGGTTGGTTGTAATGTAATGTAGTGTGTTGTTTATCTCTAAAAACAAAAATCACACTATGTGAAAAAAAAATTACTTGATGAAAATAAAATAAAATAAAAATAATTTCATGGTATTCACCCATGGTATTGACACATGGTATCAAAACCCATGGTATTGAGCAATGATATTCATGTGGAACATATCATATTTAAAGGATAAAATTAAACCAACCTAGATACATCTTAATTGAGTATCTACCAAGCCCAATAAGAGATATCAAAATATCAAATATCATGTAACACAAACCTCTTTTCACTCACTGAAAAGAAATTTGAACCCTTTGAGGCAAGGTGGATCCAAAGTATTTTTTTTTTTTTTTTGTAAATTTTGTAGTACCTAGCCATTTCTATTATAATAGCAAGTTGAAAAAATAAATACATCAGTGTCAAGGTGCCTCAACCTGCCCAAAGGAAACTAGGTCTGTTGGCCACCTTAAAGAGTGAAATGCAGACCAAAATTGAAATTGTTTCTGTCGTCTAGTTGCCTATAGTTTATCACGACAATGTCCAAAGAAATTACATATTAAACTAAACAGATAAAAACTATTTATAGTCATTAAAAAATGAAGTAAAACAGAAATCTGATTATCCATCAGATGATTCTTTTAGAGCTTTTGCAGAAACAACAAAGACCTCTGCTTGGAGCAATCTGAGTTGTTCCTAAATGTTACCAATTCGAGCATTTTGTTGGTGCTGAACCTTCGCCATCTCCCGCATTTCTTGCTTCATAGCCTGGAGTTCAAAAAGCACTGAAGAATGCGATTTAACCTCCTTTTCCTGTAGGCTCATCAAAGCTTTAGCCAGGACACATTTAATTTTCCAATAGGTCATCACACTCTGTTGAAATAGGGAGACTCTCCCCCTTGTACTTGCTAGGTCCAGGATGAATTCCATTCTAGCTTATTGCTCACTCATGATATCCATATCATCCTCCTCAGAATCCTGTTCCCATGTCTCAATTGAACTCTTAATATCTTCAGGAATTGTTTCCTCATAAATCGTAGCCATAGTTTCCAAGGTCTCTGAATTTGTTTGCCTTCCTCTTTTTCTAGGAGGAATATCAGTTGTTGTAGAAGAAACTGCTCTTGTTTGAGGCATACTATCTAGAGACAGGGGAGGACCAGTGAAATAGATACCATTAATAGTGAAACTATAGCTATGAAAATAGTAGAATTTCCTCTGGAGTAGAATAAGAGGAAAACGCTGCAGAGGACGAGGAGAATTGACTATATACTTGGGAATCATGGAATGAAAGTAGGCTGTAATATCATGGAAACAGATGAGAGGATTTGACACAGACCTTATCAACTGGATAAGAGGAAACTTAGCAAGATAAACAGAAATCAGGGTATTTGAACATACACCCAATGCCTGAGACATTAGATTGACCCGAATAACAACTGTAATAAAAAGATACATAGATACCTTTGTTATGCCCAAAACAATTGCAAAAATTAAAGTATGAGTAACAACTTCAGGAAAGAACAACGAACAGAGAGTCCCATTTAACCTACAGACAGTCCCATTTACCCAACAGACAATCCCATTTAACCTATAATATACCATTATTTGAACACTAAGATGGTATGGACTACGAAAACAGGGGATAATACGAGCTCCCACTGTGATTTCAAAGACATACAAAACTACAAAACCCCAAGAACAGAGTAGAGCAGACTTTTTAACCATACAAACAGTAGCAAACTCAGAGAACTTATCCAGAGAAGAATCCCAAAAGAGATTTGAGGAAAAGGCCATCACATACCCTGGAAACCTTGGCGGAATGTCGAAGTACACGTTCGAAGCTCCTTGCTAGTCGTGAACTCATTCCACAAAGCATAGCAAAGTAAATAGAATGCAAAGAGATAAAAAGAAAAGCATACGAGGGAAGGTTGCTATATTCGGGGAACGAGCCATACAGTTAATGCATGCTCGCCAACTATTCATTGAAATGATACCCCTCCATCATGGGATGGTAAGACCATGCATAGGAGTATAATTAACCATAAAGGCTCGAAGGATGTGAAGTGGATGGAGGCGGCCTTCATAAATCAATTATCTGACACCCCGATTGGGGATCTACTTGATTATCTTACTGAAGAATTAGTTGCAGAGAATGAATTTCAATATTCCAAATTCTGTTGGAAGGAGTAATATCTAGAGGATGATCAACATTATTACATCCCCAATTAGCAAGGTAGTCTGCTGCCTGATTACCTTTCCTACTGATATGAGAGGAAACTATATAGTGAATTTGGTTAACCAGCAAGCCTATTTCATGAATTAAGGTTGTTGTTTGCCAACTCTTAATGATTTTCTCCCACTTCGTTCCTTTCTGAAGTTTCGTTAAAACAGAAATAACCATAGCAGAATATCCTTCAAGGATTAAGAGTTGGTAACTCTTCCTTGTGGCTATAATCAGACCCTGTTTAAGTGCATTCAGCTCAGCTTCGTTATTGGTAGCATGTCCCAGGTCCATGGCATACACTCGACAAGCTGCTCCTTAGGAGTTCCGAAAGATTCCTCCAATACCAGCAAGTCCCGGGTTGCCTTCTGAAGCTCCATCAAAATTAAGTTTGAGAAAACCAATTGGTGGAGATGTCCATTTATCTTGAATTTCTTGTCTAGGAGGCCAAAATTTCCAAAGAGTAGGAGATAGCATGTGAGAATGCAGATTTATGCTTCTGAGAATTTGTGATTCAATCCCTTCTGCTTTCCAATCATCCTCCATCCATTTTTCCATAAGGATTGTTTCTCGTATATTATCAATGAGTTTTGCCCAAATATTAGGAAGCATTTGTTCCTCTCCTCGGAATATCCGATGGTTTCGTTTCTTCCAAAGACCCCAAAGTAATAAGCCTATTGATAATTTCCAAGCATGATTCAATACACCACATTTATAACCTCCTTTGCGCCAAGCTAACAAAGTTGTATTAATACTGAGAGGGTCTCTATTCATTTGTTTGAAAGTTTGATCCAATCTGCTCCAAATAGCCTCAGCAAATGGGCATGAATTAAGGAGATGTTCAATTGTTTCAGCAAACTGATTACACATATAACAAAAATATGGTCCTATCATACCTCTCTTTTTTAAATTATCCCAAGTTAAAATTTTCCTATGATTGAGGAGCCAGAGGAAATATGCTACTTTAGGCCAATGATGCATAGACTAGATTTTATTCCAGATGGAGTGCCCATGAGGATTATTATTCCGGCTCTGAATGTTGTAGGCTTCTTTGATAGTGAAGGTTCCCTTGGTTTGGTATCCCCAGCGTAAGGTATCACTTCCTGTTTGGATAACAATTTTCCTTGTTTTCAACTCCTTATCGAGAGTGTTCCATTGGATGGTTTCTGGTGCTCCCGACCAATCTGTTTTCACCTTCCATTTCTGTCATTGACTTTCTTGATGAGGAGTCCAATGATGACTAATTATCCGATTATTTGGTAGATTTGTAAATATGAAGATTTCTGCAAGATCAAGTCGAGAAAAAAATTTCTCACGCTCCTGCCAAGAATCTTCCCAAAAAAGTGTTATGCATCCTTCCTTTATTTCCCAAAAACTATGTTGACGGATAATTAATCTGTTTGTTGTAACAAGGTTCCAAATGATAGATCCTTTGGGAACAGTATCGATTTTTAGCTTACCAGTGACTGATTGAGGCATATCATATTTCTTTTCCCAAATTAACATGCATAAATCATGACCGCCTTTGAGCCATCTCCACCACAATTTAGCGCCCATTACTTGGTTTAATATAAACGGGTCACGTAGACCAAGGCCTCCTGCTGATTTAGATTTAATTAATTTCTCCCAAGACATAAGAGCCCACTTTTTGTTTTCTTGAACGCCTTGCCAAATAAATTTCTTAAACGTAGTAACCAACTAAGTAGAAATACTCTTGGGAATAGCTCAACCAGAAAGTTGGTATATTGGTATAGATTGGAGAATAGATTTTAATAAAACCAATTGACTCAGTGCATTCAAAGCACGAAAATTCCAATTCTGAAGTTTCTTCTCCATTTTTGTGATCAATTCCCTCCAATCTGCTATTCGTAAAGGAGTTTTATTTAATGGTACTCCTAGATACTTCATAGGAAAGGAACCAATTTGAAAGCCCAAAAGTCGTGACAAGAAGACTTCCGTTTCATGATTAATATTAAAGAAGTATACATTTGATTTATCATTATTAACCAGTGTACCTTAAGAAGCCATAAAGTCTTCAAGGATTTGTAAAATGCATCTCTGATCTCTCTTACCGTTGCTTGACAAAATAACAGTATATCATCAAAAAATTGTTGATGAGATAGAGCAAGATGTGGTCCCCATAACTTTAATCCTTTGATTTTACCATCTGCAAGCTGAGATTTAATTAATCTTCCTAAGCTTTTTGCTGCTATAATAAAAAGGAATGGAGACAGAGGATCTCCCTACCGAAGACCCCTGGAGTTGTTAAACGGCTGAGATGGAATACCATTGAGAAGTATTGAGAAGTTTGGAGTAGATATGAAAGAATGAATCCACTGCACCCATCGCTGATCAAAACCATAAGCTGATAATATTGCATCTAGATAGGATCAATTTATTCTATCATATGCTTTTGCAAGATCGAGTTTTACCAGCATTCCTTTAGTTTTTGTTGATTGCAAGGAATGTATAGCTTCTTGAGTTGTAACTATTCCATCAAGAATTTGCCTCCTAGTTACAAATCCTGTTTGTTCTGGAGTTATAAGAAGAGGAAGCAATGGTTTAAGCCGATTAACCATAATAGTTGAGAGGATTTTATAAATCACATTACAGAGAGAAATTGGACAAAAACCAACTGGTCTATCCACATTTTCTTGTTTTGGAATGAGAGTAAGAAAAGTAGCATTAAGGACAGGATAAACTTTGTGATGCCTCCTGGATTCCTCAACCACCTCCCTAATATCATTACCCATGAATTTCCAAGTAGCTTTAAATAATTCTGATGCAAAACCATTCGGGCCTGGAGCTTTATTCCTAAGTAGATGCATCAATGCTTCTTCAACTTCTTCCAGACTAACTTCCCTCAAGAGCGCCAAGTTCTGATCTCTGGTGATGACTTGAGGAACATTTCGAGTTATTTTGGCAATTGCTTCAGCTCTATGCGGATTTGGTTCTATTAGCAAGTGTTTGAAATTATCAACCATTTCTCTTTCCATATCCTCATGATGAAGTAATCTATTACCATTCTCGTCTCTTAAGGAAAAGATTCTATTATGCTGCCTTCTTTGAATCATTGATTTGTGGAAGAAACTGGTGTTTCTTTCCCCTTCTTTCAGCCACTGTACACGAGATTTTTGTTTCCATAGAATATATTCTTGCTTTCTACGCTCTTCAAGTTGACTTAGGGTGTTTCCTTCTTCAGCAATCAATGGATCTGTTCTGCCATGCAAAATCATCTGTTGCTATAATTATTTCATTTTCTCTTGCAAGCGAATCTTATCCTGATGAATATTGCCAAAAATTTCTTGATTCCATCTTTTAATTTATGTTTTTAAATATTTCAACCTGAGTTGAAAGGAATGCATCTTATTCCTGCTAGCAATTTGGGTGAATTCCCACCATTGTTTAGCTTTCTCCAAAAATTGAGGGTCCCGTAACCAGAAAAGTTCAAATCTAAAAGGTCTGTTTTTAGAGTCGTATTTTACATCTATATCGATTCTTATTGGCCAATGGTCTGAACCCGGAGTGGGAAGAATTGCAGCCTCATAATAAACATCCAGATTGACAAGGTCTTCTGAAGCTAGAGAACGATCTATGAGGGATGCTATTTGATGTCTTTCACCTCTTCTATTATTCCATGTGTACTTACCATTCACTGTAGGTATGTCAATCAAATGAAGATCTGTGAGGAGGTCTCGAAACAAAGCCATTTCTGGTTCCTCTCTTCTTATACCTCCATTTTTTTCGTCTAAATTGAGAATCATATTAAAATCACCACCCAAGAGCCAGTACTGTTCTTAATGCAGCATAATGAGGGTTCTAATATGGTGAATAAACTCCTCTCTCTCTCCTTGGATTGGAGGTCCATAAACTGCTGAAATAAGAATCTTTTCCTGAGAGCCAATTTGACGGAATTTGCCAGAGAGAATTCGAGGGAAAGCTAACCATCCTTCTACCTGTATCTCTGTTGTATTCCACAATATAGCTATTCCTCCTGCAGTTCCTCTTGAATCAATTTCCATTACCTCATAGTGAGGTGTGAAATTATGAAGAATATTGTCCATTTTTTGTCCTGTGATTTTCGTCTCCTGAATTAACATTACTTGAGGTTTTTCAGATCTCAATCACTCCTTTAATTATCTCTACTTGCCTTTACTGTTAAGGCCTCTAATGTTCCAAGATAGTACTTTCATTGGGTAAATTTGGAAGTTGGTTGAAATACCGTTGTTAACGGTACAATTTTACCTGTATTTATCAACATTTCTCCAACCAATTGGATGGATTCCTGCAAAGTTCATCTTCCTCTTTTCTTAGGAGTTTTTTGTGAGTTGGGATTTTTTGCTGCTTTTTCTATTGCTTGAACTTCTTTATGCGCTTGCACTGTTAGGTAAGTTTCAAATGTTTCTTTATATAATTGATTTTGATCTTGTGGAATGAAACGATCATCTACATTCCTCCATTCATTTAATAAAATTTTTAAAACCTTTTCCTCTGCACTTGGTTCTTCCTTATTCTGCTCTACATTCATTGGTGTTTGGTCAGGTCGCAATGATTCCTCTGGTCTAGTATTGTCCTCTATTGCGTTTTTTTTTTCCTGATTGATTTTTGTTTTTAGTAGTTTCCTGGAGTGGACCCCCCGCAACTTCGTCAACAAAGATTGGTTCAGCGGCTGACAGTTCCCCTTCTTCTTGTAATACCTCATATCTATTTGTTGCCTGTGTAACCACCTTCTTTTGTGAAGAGTTGTGTTGTGGTGAACCAGTCGATTTATTATTATTATTTTTTTTTTCCTGTAACGGTTGTGAAACCGTCATATGTCTCATGAGTTTGTTCTAGAGTTGAAGAAGGCCATGTTGCATATTCATCAGGAGCATTCAGGGGACACGATTTATACAAATGCCCATATTCATGATAGCGATGACACCTGAAAGGAATATGCTCATAATCCAGAAGTTGTGGCCAAATTTTACCTTTATACTCTAATTCTATCATTTCTGGAAGGGGCTCTGATATATTCATGTATACACAGATTCTTGCAAAGGAAGTATACCAGGCATGTCTAGTTGTATTTGCTACTTTAACAAAATTGCCTAAAGAGTTTCCTATACCTTCCAGAATGGAGGGAGCCTAGAAATCTAATTGAAGACCAAACAGACGAACTCATACAGGTGCTACAAGAAAGTGTTCCTGGTCTGGGTTGTAGCGTTCCCCCCATTGCATGGGGAAAATCCTTGCATTGCTATAAAAGTATGGACCTCCTTCAAAAATGCGTTCTTTATCTAAAAGATTAGTAAAAATTACTATAAAAAACCTCTGGCCCCTAGTTTCAGATCAATGTGACCTTTAGGTTTCCATTTTAAATGAATCCATTTTATTAAATCTTTTTCAGTAGGCCAAATACCTATGAAATTACAGATTAATGCATGATCCTTCATATAACTTCGATATTCATTCAACTCTGTTGCAAGAATGGTGAGCCTTCGCTTCTTGACTGCTCTCGGCAAGCATTGCCCTTTGGATTTAGCCTTCCAATCTGCACCCAATACTGGAGCAGTTTTTGGATTCCCTCCTCGTTGTTGCGGTGAAGAGGATTGCTCACCCGGTGATGACGTTTTGATAGGAGGGGGATGCTCCCCCTCCAGAGACTGTCGCCATTACGAACGAGGGCCAAAAGAACGAGTTTCAAGGTTGATACTGTCAAAAGATTCAAACCCTAACCGACGCCTCTTGTGTTTCTTGGAGCCACATTTTTAAGATGGATTGTAATTTGTCATTCTAATTAAATGAGAAAGCGACTGTAAGATTGGATTGGTGGATCCAAAGTTAAAATGGATTTACATGGGAAATTGAAATTATGTATTGTGTGAGTTTCAAGATGATGTTTATAGAAATAGTTGTTTTCTTTATGTAAGTGAGATAGCTTAGTGAGAGTCTTTATATTCCAATTTCTTCATCAAGTCTATCAATATGTATTTGGTAAGTGAACACGCATATGCCTAATTTAATAAAGTCTTGATTAGTAGTTTTATGTTATCACTATTTGGTTAAATATTTGATCAATGCTTCAAATTAAAATTCACTTGGACTATTGTTCCAACCCTATCACATCTGAATCACGAGTACTAAAATTTCTGAGACTTCACCTAAACTCAGGTAATTTCGAGTATGTTTTAATATATTTGAATAATTTATACAAGCAAATTCTGATATGTGGAGCGCAGACATTTTTTGAACAAAAGGTTAGTGTAATTTGCCCAAAATGTTCGATTTCATGGAATGTTTTCCCTCCTCCATGGAAGTCCTGCAAGACGAGGCTCCTCCTTTAACTTAGCCTCATGAGTAGCAAAATATTTTCTAGGAAAGGCTTCATCTTAACTTCCCTTTAACTGAGCCTCATGAGTAGTAGACTCTTCTCCAGGAAAGGCTTCATCTTAACTTCAGTGATTTCAACTGCCCTTTACTTCCATTTGAAAATCTTTACTGACAATATCTAATATCCACATGTTAGACATCATTTAAGTAAAATCTTATTGAAATTTAAACTAAAATGTTATATTTTCTCAAAAAAAAAAATCTAATTTAAAAAAAAAAATTGGAAATTTATTTTTAGCAATGGCACGTTGTTTTTCACCCTAATCTCTTCGAATTTTAATTGCATTCGCTTCAATATTTGCATATATACATTGTGTTTTTTTATTTTAAATTAGATTAAACTAGTAAAAAGAAATATTAAAAGTGATATGAAGGGTCATTCTATAATGAGTAGGAGGACCCATAAAATTTAGCCGTTGAGCATGGTGATCAATGTTAAGTAAGATCTCGGATCATATGTAACACGCTTACGTTTAACGATTTTGTAAATAGTCCATTTTTAAGCACAAAATCCAAAATAAATTGTGAGTGTGGTGATCAATGTTGAGTAAAAGTCAATAATAGTTGATGGTTTTCGGTCTTTAATATTTTACATGTATTTTGTGGTGATCAATGTTGAGTAAGCACTCAATTAGTGGTAATTAAGTGGGATTAATGTTGGGTGCTTAAGCATGGTCTTATGGAAGGCGTCACGTGGCAGCCGGGATGGCCCCTCTGCTCCACCATTGGATTCTGCACTGCTCTTTATTTACAATTTTTAACAGATAAGCACTAAATTAGTGTTAATTAAGTGGGCTTAGTGTTGGGCGCTTAAGCATAGTCTTATGGAAGGGTGATGTGGGAGGCGGGATGGCCCGTGCGGGTGACACCTCCGCTCCACCATTGGATTTCGCACTGCTCTTTCTTTACAATTCGCGTGCATATCTCCTTCGTTTATAGGACCGTGCCCCATTGGTGAAGGGCAATAGTGGAGAGGGGCGGGGGTCATAATGTCAAACCTCAATCTCGCCCATCGATACATGCTTTTTTTGCTCCAATATATACGCATACATTACGCCAAAGTCTTTGCAAACAACTATTCAACTGTGGGCAAAAACAATGTAGTTGCCACCTTAATAAAATGTATGCCCTCTAAAATACAATAAGGTTCGGAATTAAATGTATGTCCATCGAAATATAATATGCCATTTGGAAAGGTTTATAAATATGATATAATTTGTCATCGTTCAATAAACTTTGGGTCATCGAAATATAATATACTAGCAATTGCACCAAGAGGCGCAAAGAACATCGGGGCGATAGATATGTAAGGGAAGTAATTTAATCATCCCTAGCTAGGTAATATAAACTGTCTATGTAAATATGAAGATGTCTTGAATTTGTGTCTATGTAAATATGAAAATGAGTTTGGAATAAAATTATGTGAATATGAGGATTTTGAAAAAATGAAATTGATCAGATTCTAGATTAAAAAATATATTAGTCAAAAAAAAAAATGAATGAATGAATTAAAAATGAAAATGAAGCAAATCCGGATCAGAAAATGAATAAAAATCCATGAAAGATAAATGAATGAAAATGATCAGACTCTAGATCTGAAAATATTCTAAATCAAAGAATCTGAAAATATTCTAAATCATAAATTTTTGAGCAGAAAATAAAAATAAAAATTCAGAAAGTTGGAATATAAATCAAAAAATTTTCTAAATCATAAAACTTTTGCGCAGAAAATAAATCAAAAAAAAAAATTTAAAAAATTGGAAAATAAATAAAAAATTTTGAAGAAGCTTTTATTAAATAAATCAGAAAAGTTATCAAAAAGTTTTTTATTTGAAATTTGGAAATAATTTTTTTAATAAAAACTTCTACTTAAAATTTTCCCATTATAATATTTATATAACACTCGACATGTTGAATTTGGAAGTAATTGTGACAGATCTGTAACTTGTAAGTTCCTTCGTAGCAAATGAAAGGAAGTTATTTTCCTTGTGAAAGCTCTGTATCATAAGTTTTCTACAATAATTGTGACAGATCTGTAAGTCTCCTAAAAATTTGACCAAACTTTATTATACTGTAAGTTATATTTTAGATTTTTTTTAACTAGTAGAGTTAATATTTATTTTTTTACTAATTTCAAAACAAAAGTCAAACATTTTGTGTGTAAAGGAGAGTTTTACTCAAACACTTGTGTATCACCTACCACCTACCACATATCCATGACATGCCCATTTAAACTTGTTTGGGTAATAAAGTTTAAGATGAAGATAAACTACACTAATTGATTAGAAAAGTTTACTAAATCTTAATTCATGATATGCTGATTTAAATTTGGTTAGATAATAAATTTTGTGATAAAAATAAACTACATTAATCAAATAATTAATTTTTTTATGAAAGATTAATCCAAAACACATTATGATTAATCTTAAACACATTTATTAACATTATAGATCACATCACAAAAGTCTTAACTATAAAGAGTTTTACACAAATTTAAATTAAAACGATTTAATTACAAAAATATAATGTATTATAGTGAAAAAGGATGCATCCAAGATTCTGGCGCAGTGGAATTTCTCTGCTAAATACAACTTCAGGTCGAGAATCTGGAAGATCAAAACTGTGCAGGCAGGTTGACATACTTATAGTTACAGGTCCTCAAGGATTAGTGCCGGTTCAATTCCATGACATTTGACTTTTCAAATTGCTAGGAATAAGTGATGGTATCCAAGAGAGCCATCCTATTGCTGATCAGCACTCTGAACAATTTGTCGAGCTGCTTCTCAAAGGGAGCGATGCCTGCTTCCATATCTGCGAGGCATTTCCTCAAGGACTCAACAGATTGCTTTAATTCCAGTGCCGGACTGCCGCGTCGACGCTGTCAACCTCCTGTAATGGAGCCCGGGCGCCTTTGCTTCTTCTCCTATCGATATATTCCTTCACTTTATGATGCAGGGACTGAAGTGCCGACGCCGATGAAGAATGGCCCATGTGAGGAGGAGCTGGAAGGGACCGTTTTGGTTTGAAAGACATGGCAGCTACGAGAACACCGCAGACGCATACCGTAGTGGCCGTTGTTCCATATAAAATTTCCAGGAACTGGGCCTTGTTTGAATTCCCACTCGCTGGAGTCGGTAGAAGCTTCTCGCCTATTTGCCTCAGCATAGAGCTGCACTTGTCTAGTCTAGACTGCTTTGTGGAAGAGGCCTGCAGATTCTGCGCCTCTTTCGTCACCATGAATTCCTTACAATTACCGAGCCCCGTCTGGGCTCTACAAAGTTGCCTGCTGCACATCGGATTATCAGAGAAACCTTCCAACCCACGAACGATCATCTTCAGCAATCCCTCGTATTCCTTGACATCACTTATAGTTCGTCTCAACGCATTGCAAACATATTGTGGCCCAGGCGAAGGCCAGGGTTCCGAGCCCAGTGGCGGCATTCTCCAGAATGGCAAGCCTGAGGGCAGCTATAGTAAGTTACTTCTCGGGCACTACAGCCTTAGGAGACATGATCATGTCCACACCACGCGCCTTTTCAGAATCTCCATGGCCGCCTGGTTAATGGTTGCTACCGCTGTTGCTCGTAGACTGGAGCGTTTCCATTCTTTCAACCTGCGGTTCGAAAGGCAAAACCTGTTTACGAGCCATTACGGAGACCACACGTGGCAAATTTGAATTGGTTCCATGCGCATAGGGAACGCTTTCTCATTGGCTGGGGTGAACAGTGTTTGCTCACCCCAAGCCCGCAATGGAAAACGCCTCTGGCGTAAATATGATATAATATGTCATCGTTCAATAAACTTTGGGTTAATATATAATGGTTGGAATTTAATATTTAGATTTGAAATTAATAAATAATATTAATATATATAATAATATAATATAATATAGGTTAATTAAAGCATATACTATATATAAATATATCAATTTACCTTTAATAATTAAAAATTAATTTCCAATACATAAAAATCATCATGAACCCAAATTCAATTTTAGAGGATATTGGGCAATTTTTACCTTCACAAACCAAATTGGTGAATCCAATTGTGACATTTGTCACAGTCCCATTGGAAAAAAATGAAGAAGATTCTCTACATGCTAACTGAACTTCCATGTCATCAGTTGTACATGTTTTGCAATATATTTTTTTTAAATTTGTCTATTCTGAACGGCAATTAGCAGACTATAAATTCTTCATCCGAACTCGGTTTTCGACGAAACAAGTTGCGTTGGATTCCTTGCGATGGGATGGTGACTGTCATTTTGGTTTGGTGAAATTCTGAGCACTTTGAATTTTGAGCTAATTTTTTCCCCTGATCTAGATTCTGATCAATGAACCTCATGAATTTCACGGTTGATAAATTTTAGAGTCAGGTATCATAAGTTAGGTTATATTATTTGAATGTCAACTATAATAGGGTGCATAAACGGTGAATCTAGACATTGAGGGAAAATTAAGGGCATAGTCAATCTTCAATACACTGTGAGAAATAGATTTCTATTTCAGGTTATGTTTTAGAAGATGGGCACAACTACCCTTTCTCATGGAGTGGGGTTACATGTGATGGCTTGAGAAGAGTTGTGGAACTTAACATTTGCAATAGCTTGGATTGTTAGACATGGTTATTTTCCTCTTACATGTTTGAAGTAGGGGATGGGAATAACAACCCTGTCTAGCCCTGCTCTAGGATTCTGCACTTTGCCACATTTGGAATAGAACTTTTAGCAAACTGTTTGAGAGCTTAGATTTTTCCAAAATCAATCCCTCCAATCACCCTATCTTCTACTTCATCACTTCATGGTATGAAAGTATTAAATCATACATATGCATATTCTACTTATTCTAAGATTTCAAATTCTCTACTTGGTGTACATTGCCTCGGGCAAAGTCTGAAATTGTTGCATATCGTAGTAGGGTTATGAAATTGGAGTGAGATGTTTTTGCATTGAAGGCACACCATGAAAATGTTATAGATGGTTATGCTATAGAAAAAACTGCTACACAAAATTCTAACACAAGTTGAAACCAGAGAGTCGTTGGTGTGACAAGTACTCTACTTTCATCTGATAACTTCTAGCCTAGATCTCGGGGAAGAAAGGTTACAACTTGTAGGATGGTCATTGAAGACAAAGAAAAGAATGATAGTGAGAAATACAAAGAAATAAAAATTTAAGAAAAAGATAAAGTAAGCACTCCTGTAATAATTGCACAAGCACCAAACCTTCCTCTTGCTAAAGAGGAGCAAGATAAGGTTAATATGGACATTATTCCATTGGAATATAATTCTTGTTTGTTGTTATATGACACATGTTTGACTTATTGTCTTACACTAATTACGAGTTAGTTGGTATTGGGGATATTTATACTTGATACCAACTACCTAATTTATAGTTTTAGTCCACCTTCCCAAGTGGTTGTTGTCGTTAAATCCTAGGGAGATGTTGTGTTCATCATAAGACCAATTTTTGTGTTCCTCACGTATGTATAAATGTACTTATTGCACTCAAGGCTTTAAAACTGTTGTCCTTTTCAAATGGTTGATTAATTTAAAAAAAAAATTATACCTTAACATCGCCATTATAAGACTTTCAAGATCTTTAAGTTTCCACGCAATTTTGTTGCTTTCAAGTTTTAAATTAGAACATATCCATGCTTTTTTTAATCTATTATCGCTTTATGGTTATCCTCGGACATCAAGTATCAAGACTCGGTGAATTTCCTACAACACTACCGTTGCGTCACTCTACATTCAGCTACACTTCCATCAGCGTGTCATTATACCCATTTAATGCAAATACTAGTATAATTTTTGTTAAAGACACATATCCCCTCATACAACAACCCTAAAGATCATAAAGATCAGTTATGCTGCAATATTGTTGTCGTCAAAAAAAATGAAATCGAAAAAAAAAAAAAAACATTAAAAAAACAGATAATGATATTAAAGAAAATAAAATTTATAAATAAATTTAAAATTATAATATTAGAATTTTAAACAATATTTTATTTGAATATCGACCAAATAAATAAATATAATGAATACTAAGTGCTTTCCAATCATTACAATGCTTTAATAACCGACTATCTCACATAATATGTAATACACTTAACCTTCTTGTAGATGAGTCCATTTTCAAGCACAAAATCCAAAATAAATTGAGAGTGTAGTTATCAATGTTGAGTAAAATTCTTTAATAATTGTCGATCTCACATCATATGTAATACGCTGACGCTTAATGGTTTTGTAAATAGTCCATTTTTAAGCACAAAATCCAAAAGAAAGTGTGAGTGTGGTCACAGGTTAAATTTGGTTCTTATTTCTTTGTTTTCCACTTTATATTAGTAAATTACACTTTATTTTGAAACAAACACGTGAGGGTTAATTTGTAAATAATTTTGAAAAATGTCAAAATAACGCGTATATAAAAAAATTAAAAGCTTCATATATATATATATATATATTGGGATATGTGGAGTAGACATTCTTCTTACACTCACTCCTACTTTACCCTACCTTAGTGTGTTTTTGGGCAGTTCTTACTGTCAACAACTAGCAATGTAGTGTAATTTGGTACATTCTAGATAACTTGTGACTTAATAGAGTGACTTAATCAAATTACATAAAATTAAAATTAAAATTAAGATTAAATTTAAATTAAATAAAATTATAAGCTAAAATAAGATTAAAGTAAAATAGTCAATTTACCATAAATACTTTTTATACTCTATATTTTGAATATAAAATTTTAAAATGTAATACTTGTATTTTAAAAAATAATACAATAAATTTTAATATAATAAATTATTTATTTTTGAACCGAGCATAAAATAAAATTAAAAATGTAATATTTGTATTTTAAAAAATAATGCAATAATTTTTAATATAATAATTTATTTTTTTAATAAAATTATTTATTTTTGAACTGAGTAAAAATAAAATGAAATTAAAAGTAGCTCTATGTATAACTTTAAAATAAAAATAACCTCATGGTATTCACGTGGAATTTAGCATATTTAAAGGGGGGAATTAAAACAACTTAATCAAATCTCCTTTCACTTTAAAGAGGTTTGTATTTCAAGAGATTTGACCCCTATGGGCCCTTGATAGCTTTGGATTTAAGATGAAGCTAAATTGGTTGTAATGTAATGTAATGTGTTGTTTATCCCTAAAAATAAAAATCACACTATGTGAAAAAAAAAATATTTGATTAAAATAAAATAAAATAAAAATAATAAAAAAATAACATTAAAATAAAAAAAATTCATGGTATTCACCTATGGGATTGACACATGGTATGAAAACCCATGGTATTGAGCAATGATATTCATGTGAAACATAACATATTTAAAGGGTAAAATTAAACCAACCTAGATGCATCTTAACTGAGTATCTACCAAGTCTAGAGAGAGATATCAAATATCATGTAACGCAAACCTTTTTTCACTCACTGAAAAGAAATTTGAACCCTTTCAGGGTTGGTGGATCTAATGTTAATATGGATTTAGGCTAGTTACATTTTGTAAGCCTAGATGATGCTTCAAAAGTGGGTATGTTTTTTATGTTATACATTTCTAGATGAGGCTTTAGAAGTGAGTAGTATGTTTTTTAGGTTATACATTTTATTTTAAAATATTATTAGGAGTGATAAATAATTCATTTCCCCATTAAACTAGAGATTTAAAGATAATACGACAATTGACATTATGGATTGTGTGAGTTTCAAGATGATGTTTATAGAAATAGTTGTTTTCTTTATTTGAGTGAGTTATAGCTTAGTGAGAGTCTTTATATTCCAATTTCTTCATCAAGTCTATCAATATGTATTTGGTAAGTGAATAGGCATGCACCTAATTTAATAAATTCTTGATTAGTAGTTTTATGTCATCACTATTTGGTTAAATAATTGATCAATGCTTCAAATTAAAAATCACTTGGACTATTGTTCCAACCCTATCAGGTTTGAATCACAAGTACTAGAATTTCCTCGAGCGGAGACTTCACCTAAACTCGGGTAATTTCTAGCATGTTTTAATATATTTGAATAATTTATACAAGCAAATTCTCATATCTAGAGCGTAGACTTTTTTTTAACTAAAGATTAATGTAATTTGCTCAGAATGTTCAATTTCATGGAATGTTTTCCTCTATGGAAGTCCTACAAGACCAGGCTTTTCCTTTAACTTAGTCTCATGAATAGCAAACTCTTCTCTAGGAAAGGCTTCATCTTAACTTCCCTTTAATTGGGCCTCATTAATAGCAAACTCTTCTCCAAGAAAAGCTTCATCTTAACTTCAGTAATGGCAGGTTGTTTTTCACCTTAATCTCTTCAAAATTTAATTGCATTTGCTTCAATATTTACATATATACAATGTGTTTTTTTAATTTTAAGTTCTATTAAACTAATAATAAAAAATATTAAAAATAGTGTAAAAGATCATTTAAAAAAGATCGTCGTTTCAAAAAAATAGAGAAACCCGTCAAATTTAACCCTTGACTATGGTGATCAGAGTAAAATCTCACATCATATGTAATACGCTTACGCTTAACGATTTTGTAAATAGTCCATTTTTAATCACAAAATCCAAAATAAATTGTGAGTGTGATGATCGATGTTGAGTAAAAGTCAATAATGGTATGGTTTTCGGTCTTTAATATTTTGCATGTATTTTGTGGCGATCAATGTTGAGTAAAAGTCAATAATAGTTGATTGTTTTCGGTCTTTAATGTTTTACATGTATTTAATGTTTTTAAAAAGGTTCAAGGATTTTTTATTATAATAGGTGAGAGTTGAGAGAAAAACTTTGTTGGCTGAGGTCAAGGTGTTTGGTCAAATTAACTGCAGTTAAAGAATAATTATTTTTAAATTATAAAATAATGGTTTTATTGTTTGATAATTTTAAAGTAATTAAATATCTTCAAGCTAAATTATATATATTGTTGTTATATGTGTAATTGTTTTTAATTATATAATATTCGATTAAGTTATAAAGGGTCTTAGAGCATTGCATGGATGATCTATTGAAAAATAACATAAAATTGTTAATGATGTAGCGGTAAAGACCAAAGTAAGCGGTTGATTGTGATGAAGCTACGTGAAGGGAACATTTTGTGTGAGCCACTAAAAAGGCTAGAGGATGGCAACTTACGGATAAGAATAGTAAAAATAAATTAAAATAATTATTTTAAAAATGGATGTTTTTTTCTTCAAGCATGCATATTTTTCTTGGTAAAGTCTTGATGTAGACTAAGGTGATAAGGGAAAGGAACATGCATATTTTTAATAAAGAGTTGAAATATTTTTCCTAATTAAGTGTAAAGGGGGATTGTTAAGGAAATTTAACTTGGTGAAAAACTCAATGTTGTTAGGCCAACAATGGTGGCTTCTGCTACCTGGTATTAGTGGCCCTTGCTCTTACATGTAGTTAAAAACTTTGAAAGTCTTGTGGATTCTAAATTATAATGAGAGTTGAGTAAATAACCCACTTGGCTGGGCCAGAGTGTTTGCGTTTAAGTTAATAAATGATTGTTTCTAAGCCATAAGATAATAGATCTATTGTTGGTTAGTTTTTCCTTGGTTTTAGTTTTACAGGGTAAATCATGCATGTTTTTTCTATCTAGATAACTCTTTTAATTATTTTTTTCTTGCATCAATTTCATTTATTTTCCTTTTTTTAATCAAAATAAGGGCCAAAAAAGAGAATCTATTGCTTTGTGAAGAAAGTATTGTGGTATTTGGTTAATCCACAAAGGACCCGATAGCAATGTATGGATAATAGACTTGGAGATGACATGAGATAGTTAGTTTAGTAGACTAATGTATAGGAAAAAACCAGAGCCAACATATATGGAGACAAAATAAGGAAGTTAGTTGCAATAAAGTGCCATGAATTGTGCCTTTGGTGTGAGCATGCTTGTTGAAATAGAAATAACCAAAAAAATAAAAATTGCATTGGAGATGGAAATTTGTAAATTACATATAAATGGGAAAACCAATGTGAGAGGTGAGGTGTTGAGGTAAAGACAGATGATAGGGAACAAGGAGGTTTTTTGAATTAGATCCAAAGGTTCAAATTTAAAGTGGGGATATCTTGTAATAATAAAATAATGTAAGAACAAAAATAATTATAAAACCCCATACACATAAACTATAACTATATCCACATGATTTATCCTACAAAACTGCAATGTGAGAAAGCTATGTAACAATAGATATATCTATTTATCGTTGACTTAAATGCAACCAAAGCCTCTCAACACCTACGCCATGACCAAATGAATATTTTTCTCAACTCTACACATTACAATAGAGAATGCCAAAAAACATTGACGACATTCCCTACATGTTAAAGCACTAAAGTAACTAAAAATACCTTAACTTTTATCACAAACCATTGATACTAAGTGCATAAAAAGACCCTAACTTTTTCACTGAGTCAATTTTATTGGATAAAATGTGCAAAAAATTCCACATTATCTGAATTCTTCATATAAGTGGGAGACCTTTCACTCTTTTCCCTTGCAGTGTCACTTATTTAGTACAACCTATTATTTCCATACATTGCGTTGTAGCAGCGTCATCATGGGACAAGGAAGGGATGGGAATATATCTCACCATAAATTTGGCTATAGTGACGATCATTAAGATTTCGTCAAACTCACTTGAAAATGCCTTACTCCTTTCTTGGTCACAAGACTGAGGTGTTCTGGGGTCTCCAATTCTTGTGCCGCAGAGGGCTGAGAAGGGTTCACAAAAGGATGCAGTGGTTTGATATTTGTATTTCGTCACCGGAATTGAACGAGTTGTGGAAGCTACCTTTGTTTGGTAGGCGACTTTGAGAAACATAAATAAAAATATATGTTAAGAGGAGTTGGTGGGATATGAGAGAACAGGTGATCAAAATTACCCACTTTGTTGAATAGGGGAAGGATATAATTATATTTGAACTGTGTAAAGGCGTCATAATTACTAGCTAAAACTAGGCCAGATGATGGGTAACAATTGAGCGGTACCGATGACGATGGTATGGGTTTCAGAATTGAAACTATTCGACGGAAAAGAGTGTTTGACGGGATGGAAAAATTATTCTTTGGATTGGCGGGATTAGGGGGTGAATCCAAGTTGGAGTCGAATCGATTCCATGCGTCTCCAGCTAATTTAAAGTTGGTGAGGATCTGATGATTAATTCTATTAAAAGTATGTTTTATTTTTTACTTATTCTTATTGATGGAGTAAGAGAATCATGTGTTATTAAGAATATATCATAAGTCCACCAGTGTAACAACCCTGGTAAAAATTCATGTAAAAATATATAAGACCACGGTGGATGGGACATGTATTCCAAGCTGAATGGTGGGAAAAACATCCTAGTGGGTGTTCATTTTAGTTATTATGGCTAAGGAAATTGGCAAAGGAAATGACAAAGGCTTTGGAAAGGCATGAGTCATCAATTAGCATTTTATTTATGAAAATAATGGAAAATAGGAGAAAAGGAAGGTGAAAGGTCACAGGTTGCGTGTGAGGAGGAAAATTAAGGAAAATAGAGGCTTCTCTGATAAAAAGGCTTACGAGGATGAATTGGTTACCTTTTGTCACTGCATTATTTTTATCTCTCTCATTATTCTCTCTCTCTCTCTCACACACTCACCCTTGGATACATAGATTTTTTGGAGCACTTTGGAATTGGAGCAAGAAAGGCAAGAAATCAGGAAAAAGGAGGAAGAAATTAAGAAGGAGTAGGAATAAAGTAGCTACAACAGGATTCTTGGAAGGTATCAATTTGCATGTGTGTTTTCCTTGTTAGATTTGGCATGCATGGTATTGCATGTGGTTCTTTACTATCTTGGAATGGGTTTTGCAAGGTGTAACAATGTATTTAGCCTAGCCTTGCCATTTACGAATAACCATGGTGTTTTGTAGTTCTCATGTTTTAGTTTAGCTAGATTTGATGCATGCGCATCCAGATTTAGCCAGCATGTGATTGTGTGTTCAAATGTTGTGGCTAACAAGAGGTGGAGAAACATTGATTATTAATATTTTATTTAGTTTTAAATGGGAGGAGTTAGTGTGCTTTGATTTGATAAATTAATTAGGAATAAAATAGCAATTGGTTTCTCCCTGCAAGGAGATTAAGCCAATTATATTAGATCATGAGGATAGGGTAGCATTCGTTTGTTAGATTGGTTCAAACAAAAAGCTAATAAAAGATGAGAAGAACCACTTTCATGTATATATATATATATATATATATATATATATATATATATATATATATAGGTGGGAGACAAGAGTGAGAGAGGAGTGAACAGAGAGTAAAGGAAATGTAAAATCCAGCCATCCAAGGGCTTGGCTCTGTGTAATTTCATTTATGATTTAATTCCAAGTGGTTTGTATTTTAATTTGGCTGTCTGGTTTAAAATGTTCGTTTTTTATTTCTTTGTTGAATATCACATTAATCGCACGACAGAAGGCCAATCGGACATGCAAGAAATAATGAGGAATGTTAGATCTTACACAAATCAACGGTGGGAAATCACATCGCAACCTGTGAAGGCTTCGAATATCATAGATTTTAGTGATTGTGGTTAAGACTTCACACGATAATTTATTTAACTTGTGATGCGTAGTAGATCGGTGAAAACATGTGTAGACTGTCCAATCCTACAAAGACCAACAACGAAGATCAAAATGCACTGGGAGTGATTTCGCAAATCGCAAAGTTTAGAGTTTAGTGTTAAGGTCATCGCAAGGTAATTTTTTTTGTATGCGATGCGATGTGATCGCAGATCGCATGGAATAGGGTTTAACCACTAAGTTAATTATTAAGCGAAGTGTGATTCGCTTCTGATTGGTTCAAAGTGTTGTGGGACCCTCCAGCAACAATTTTCGGTATTCTGATTATATTGTAGCTTGTATGCATCATTTGGTATCAGAGTAGACGTTGAGTTCTATTCTCGAAGGTTGGAGAAAATATGCCACCTAGGATAGGAGTCGGCATAGGTCGGGGAAGGCTGGAAGCTAATGCAATTTTGCTAGATGAGATTCGACATCTTCGTACAAGAATGGAGACAGTAGAGACTGCTCAGAGGAGAGCACCTGATGAAGGAGATGTTAGCGCAATAGAGGAGAATTATGAGGAGGAAGAAGTGGTAGAAGAAGAGGCAGCTAAATTTTTCAAGATATTAGCAAAGGTTACTGGGAAACCAAGAATGGAGATTTATTCATATGAGGGGAACATTAATGTGGACGAGATGATGGATTGGATCAGTTCAATGGATAAGTATTTTGACTTTGAAGAGATCGAAGATAAGAAGAAGGTAAAGTATGCAGCTACCAAGTTGAAGGGCCATGCATCTATCTGGTGGGATGAACTATAGACATCTAGATTTAGAAAAGGAAAGCCTAATATCAAGCAGTGGGATAAAATGATAAGGAAGTTGAAGAATAAGTTTATGCCAAAGGAATATCAATTGAATCTTTTCAAGCAATTGCATAATCTGAGGCAGAAAGGAATGACTGTCAAGGAGTATACATAGGAGTTTTATAAGCTGAACATTAGATCAGGACATGTTGAAGATGATATGGAGAAACTAGCTAGATACATCAATGGTTTAAGGTATGACATACAAGATGAAATCAGTTTGTTGAGTCCGAAGACAATTGAGGATGCCTATCAAGAACTTTGAAGGCAGAGGAGAAAATTTTGAGGAAGCAAAGTCAGAGGAATAGAGGTAAAATTCCAGCAAGAGGAAGATGAACGTTTAGATCAAGATTTCATCACTCTCAGAATGAAATAGGAGGTTTGAGTAGCAGACCGCCACATAGAGGAGACTTTGTTAGAGGGAGATTTGCACCCAGAGGCAAAGGCATAGGAAGAGAAATTCGGTGCTACACTTGTGAATAATGGGGACACGGATCATGGGATTATCCTCATAACAAACCAACAAATCAATAGAATGTGAATATAGCTGAAGCAAAGGAAGAAAATCCTCAGGGCACGGGAAAAGAAGAACCACCTGAGGTAGGAGAGTCTTTATTTCTCAAAAGAGTATTGCCTAAGGCAGAGAATAAAGCAAATGAGCCAGCGCAGAGGAAGAGTCTATTTAGGACTGTATGAAAGTGTAAAGAAAAGTGCTGCAAAGTTGTGATTGACAGTGGAAGCACTGATAATATCATTTCCATAGATATGGTTGAGAAATTGGGGTTGAGTAAGATGGTACACCCTACTCCTTATAGAGTTTCGTGGCTACAGAAGGGACATCAAATTTTGGTGACAGAACAGTTCAAAGTAGAGATACAAATTGGTAATATAAGGATGTCATATTGTGTGATGTGATGCCAATGGACGCGTGCCATGTATTGTTGGGAAGACCTTGGAAATTTGACAAAAAATAAATTCATGATGGAAAAAGGAATACCTACACCATAGAGAAGGATGGAAAGAAGCACACATTGCTACCTTTGAAGGATGAAGCAGATAAAGGAACAACTAAGAATAATGTTAAGCTGATCAGTGGAAAGGAATTGCTGCAAGAAGTCAAAAAGGAGAAAGAAATGAATTTTGTTGTTGTGGGTAAACCCAAGGTAATTCTGACTTCTACAAATTTAGACAATCTTCCTATGGAAATTAAAAATCTACTAGATGATTTTGCTAATATAGTTGTTGATGAATTACCAAGTAAATTGCCACCAATTAGAAGTATCAGTCATCACATATATTTAATACATGGTGCAAGTTTACCAAAAAAAGCATCATATATAATGACCCCTCAGGAGAATGAAGAAGTTGGAAGATAGGTACGGGAGCTGTTAGATAAAGGACTAATCAAAGAAAGTCTTAGTCCATGTGTAGTACCAGTCGTGCTTAGTCCAAAGAAAGGAGGTGAGCGGAACATGTGTACTGATTCCAAAGCCATAAACAAGATCACTATCAGGTATATATTTCCATTGCCACACATAGATGATTTGATGGATTGTTTAAGTGGGTCAAAATATTTTGCTAAAATAGATCTGAAGAGTGGACACCATCAAATAAAAATTAGAGAAGGATATGAATGGAAGATTACTTCAAAGACCAACAATGGATTTTATGAGTGGTTAGTGATGCCTTTTGGGCTCACTAATACACCAAGCACATCTATGAGACTAATGAACGAGGTTTTGAAAGAGTGTGCAGGAAAGTTTGCGATAGTCTATCTTGATGACATTCTGATTTTCAGTTAGAGTAAGGAGGAGCATTTGTAGCATGTCAAGCTGGTGTTAAGTACTTTGCAAAAGGAGAAGTTGCTCATAAATTTGAAGAAGTGTAGTTTCATGAATAAGGAGCTCATTTAATTGGGATTTATAGTCTCAGAAGAAGGCTTGAAGATGGACCCAGAAAAGATTTAGGTAATACTGGATTGGCTAACTCCGAGAAGTGTATTTGAGGTAAGGAGTTTTCATGGTCTTGCTCGTTTTTAAAAAATGTTTATAAGAGGTTTTAGTTAGATATATGCACCAATAATTGAAACAATAAAGGAGAGAAACCGGCCATTTAAATGGACAGAAGCAGCAAATCGGAATTTCAAGTTGTTGAAAAAGAAGATCACTGAAAGACCTATTTTGGCCTTGCCAAATTTTGATAAAATATTCCAAGTTGAGACCGATGCCAGTGGGATAGAAATTGGAGCTGTCTTGAGTCAAGATCAGAGACCGATATCTTATTTTAGTGAAAATTTAAATGAGGCCAAGAAGAAGTATTCATCCTATGATAAGGATTTCTATGCTATTGTGCAGGCTTTAAATAAATAGAGGCATTATTTGTTGCCCAAATAATTTTTGTTGTATACAGATAACCATGCACTACAGTTCATAAATAATCAGCCAAAGTTGAACCAAAATCATGCAAAGTGGGTGGAGTTTTTGTAGATTTTTACCTTTGTAATCAAACACACAAGTGGTAAGTCAAACAAAGTTGTTGATGCTTTAAGCAGGGTAAATTTGGTTCTGCGGGAATTGAAGATGGAATTTTGGGGTTTGAAGAGATGATTGACATGTATGAGGAAGACACAGATTTCAAAGAAATATATGTAGCTATTAAGAATCCAGTGATTCATAATAGAAGCCAGTGGTTATATTACTTGATTCAAGGAGGATTTTTGTTCACGAATAATAAACTGTGTATATCTATGTGTTCCATGAGGGAAAACCTGATTAAGGAAAAACACAGTGGAGGACTATTTGGACACTTTAGAAAGGATAAAACATTTTCTCAACCAAGTGCTTTTTATTATTGGCCAAAAATGCAAACTGATATCAAAAAGTTTATTGAGAAGTGCAGGATTTTTCAACAGGCCAAAGGAAGAAGCCAAAACACTGGGTTATATGAGCCTTTTCCAATACCCAATAGACCTTGGGATGCCGTCAACAGGGATTTTGTCTTGGGTTTTCCAAAGACTCAAAGAGGACATGATTCTATCTATGTTATCGTAGATAGGTTTTCTAAACTGGCTCATTTTATTGCTTGTAAAAATACTAGTGATGCAACTCACATCCCTAATTTTTTTTTCTCTGAAGTTATAAGATTACATGGATTGCGTGTGAGTATTGTTTCATACAGTGATACAAAGTTTGTAGGACACTTCTGGAGGACTCTATGGAAGAAGCTGGGTACAAACCTTAGTTTCAGTTCAACCTATCATCCTCAGACGGATGGACAAACTGAAGTGGTGAATAAGAGCTTAGGAAATATATTAAGGAGTTTGGTTTAAAAAAATCCAAAGCAATAGGACTTAGCACTTGCTCAAGCTGAATTTTCCTATAATGATACTCCTAGTCGGAGTACTGGAATGAGTCCATTTCAAATTGTTTTGGGGATGCATCCAAGAGGGGTGTATGAAATTAGAGATTTGAGAAAACAAGAGACAAGGAGTGCAAAATCTGAAGAATTTACAGAACGGATATAGAAGTTGTAGGAAGTTGTCCAACAGAGGTTACAAAAAACACCCAAAAGTATAAACAAAGAGCTGATATGAAGAGGACTAAAAGGGATTTTCAAGTATATGATTTAGTCATGGTTTATCTAAGGAAGGAAAGGTTTCCAATCGAGACTTATAAGAAACTAAAAATGAAAAATATAGGGCCATGTAGAATTTTGAGGAAGTTTTCCTCAAATGCATATGAGATTGAATTACCAGCAGGAATTGGTATATCACACATCTTTAATGTTGCAGATTTGTACCCATATAAAGGAACATAGAAAGA
The DNA here is from genome assembly GCA_034641835.2 of Pinus albicaulis. Classification (NCBI taxonomy): domain Eukaryota; kingdom Viridiplantae; phylum Streptophyta; class Pinopsida; order Pinales; family Pinaceae; genus Pinus; species Pinus albicaulis. The sequence continues at coordinate 877,545,147 of CM076581.1, read as the reverse complement.
ACTACAAGAATAAATTACAGAAGAGGAGGACCAAACTTTGAATTGGAAGGAAAAAATACCAAAGACATCAAAGAAAGAAGTGGAAGCCATTCTGGAGAAAAGAGCAACAAAAAAGACCAGAGGAAAAACATATTATCAATATCTAGTCAAATGGAAAGGACACCCAGTGGAAGATGTCAGTTGGATGACATAAGCAGAGTTACAGAAGTTTAATGTAGATCCTAAAACATAAATGGATCAATCTTTTCTTCCCTGGGAGTCTGATGCAGGAGCATCCAGATTTAGCCAGCGATGTGATTGTGTGTTCACATGTTTTGGCTAACAAGAGGTGGAGAAACATTGATTGTTAATATTTTATTTAGTTTTAAATGGGAGGAGTTGGTCTGTTTTGATTTGATAAATTAATTAGGAATGAAATAGAAATTGGTTTCTCCCTGCGAGGAGATTAAGACAAATAGATTAGATCATGAGGATAGGGTAGCATTTGTTTGTTAGATTAATTCAAACAAAGAGCTAATAAAAGATGAGAAGAACCACTTTCAGGTATATATATATATATATATATATATATATATAGGTGTGAGAAGGAGGTGTGAAATAGGTGCGAGAAAAGTGTGAGAGAGGAGTGAACAGAGAGCAAAGGAAAAGTAAAATCCAGCCATCTAAGGGCTTGGCTCTGTGTAATTTCATTTCGGATTTAATTCCAAGTGGTTTGTATTTTAATTTGGATATCTGGTTTAAACTGTCCATTTTTTATTTCTCTATTGAATATCACATTAATCGCACAACAGAAGGCTAATCAGATGTGCAAGTAGCAGTGAGGACCATTAGATATTGTACAAATCAATGGTGGGAAATTACATTGCAACCCGTGAAGACTTCACATATCAGAGATTTTAGTGATTGTGGTTAAGACTTCGTACAATAATTTATTTAACTTGCGATGCGAAGTAGATCAGTGAAAAAAAGTGTGGACCGTCCGATCCTACAAAGACAAATGGCAGAGATCAAATCGCACCGGGAGCGATTTCACAAATCGCAAAGTTTAGAGTTTAGTGCTAAGGCCGTCACATGGTAAGTTGTTTTCTATGTGATGAGATGTGATCACAAACTGCATGGAATAGGGGTTAACCACTAAGTTAAGTATTAAATTTGCGAAGTGCGATTCGCTTCCGATTGGTTCATAGTGTTGTGGGACCCTCCAGTAAGAAGTTCTGCTCGTATTCTAATTATATTGCAGCTTGTCTGCATCAAGATTACTAGATGGATTCGAAGCTGAGTGGGGTGGATATCCGAATTGATATAACACATGGCATATTAACCCTTGAACCAGACTGTGGGTTGCGGTAAATTGGATAGTTTGTTTCCATGGTAGGCCTAGGAATCCTCAACCGGTGAATGGAAAGATATACGGTAAAGCCTAGAGGTGTTTTTATCTCCATTCAAGCCTAGGAATCTCGGGTTTGGGATTACAGTAAAGCCTGGAGAGTGTGTCTCAGTTTAGGGCCTAGTGACCCCTGATTCATACTATGAGTTGTGGTAAAGCCTGAAACATTTGGAGACAGGAAAATTCCTCACAGTTTAGGCGGAGAGAATTCGGTGATATCCATGCTTGTCTTGGCGTAGTGATCGGGTGTAGATCACAGTAAAGCCTACTTTATGATTGATGAGTGTGAGGTGGTTTAGCCTCAGGATGCCCTACTTGGTTTTTAGGTTTGACTCCCACATTCATGCTGGGAATATGGCACGGGGGTGATTGGTTGAAGAGAGATTTGGCTCAGCCAATTTATGGTCGGGTGGAACATGGAAGTCCCATCTCCAATTAGTTTTTACACTCATTAATGAGAAGCTCATTCCTTTGGTATTTGGTATGAAAATTTATTGGTTATTATGTGGATTTCATTGATGTTATATCCATGGTATATATGTTGCTATTATGTTGGTTATAAGCTTGTATTTTATCAGTGATGATGTATGGATTTATCTATGTTTCTTACTGTAAATGAATATACAATGTGTCTATGGTAAAATATACTATATTAAAGCTTATTATGTAAGGTAGAAATGCTTCTTAGCGATTGTTAGATAAGTATTAGACCCCCATGTTTAATTCTATTGTTTACACTTGTAGATGCAATGTTTGTGACATGTTTGACAAAATTCATGTCATGTCTAGGTGGGGTCAGATGAGTTCTTGATGATGTGATTGCTTCGTTTTATTTGTTTTAATGTTATTTATCATTTCCTAAAGTTACAGTAAGTTCTGCGCAGTGACCTGGGCTCAGGGGCTTAAAATGTGGCACAAATCTCGGAGTTGCAGGCATAGAATTGATTGTTTGGGGCCCTAGTCGCTACCTTACCAAGGCTAGCCCGTAGATAAGGGTATATAGTCGCTCCCTTGCCCTTATATGCCTACGATTAAGGCTCAAGAGGGTCAAAATCCTGCCCCCCCTTCAAGTTTTAGGGGTCTGGGTGGGTGGTTTACCTCCTGGAGGTGTTGTTGATGTTGTGTAAGGCGTGTTTGTCATGTTTCCGCCAGTTCCACTTACGTAAGGTCATATAGGAGGTTGAATCTCATATTATTAGCCTCTCATCACATGGTTACCCCGGTTGGCCGATTACTTAGGTAGATGTGGGAAGAGGGTGTTATAGAGTTGTATCAGAGGTTCAACCCTCGGACTGGATGGGAAGTGTATTGATCATGCATTTATGTTGGTTTCATATGTGTTTAGTATTCTTGTGGTATATATGTGCTTGTTGCATCTGTGTTTTATTGGCAATGGTGGTCGTGGTGTCACCATGGAAGTGTTGATGGTGTTGTTGTCAACATGTTGTCATGTGTGTATGACTAGTTATGTGTTTCACATGCTTGTGTATTGTTCGTGCACACTTGCTTACATATTGTTACATATGGTACATGCATTTCTTGCTTATGCTAGTATTACATATTGGTCATGCTTTAGTGTTATCCATGTATGCTTGCTTGTGTCTGTCATATGTTGAACATGCATTGGTCATTCATGATTGGTTATACTTGTCAAGTGGGTGCATGTGGTCAAGTTTGCATTGGTTTGAGTGAGGTTGTTGTGCATAAGGTCATTGTATGCAATTAGGTCATCATGATGATATTAGTATGTTATGATTCTAATGTTTTGGCTAAGATAGAGTAGGAGATGTAGATCATTAAAGTGAAGTTGCAGCATTAGACCTTGAGGCAAGAGTAAATCATCATATAAGTGTGCATGTTTGGCATGCAAGTACGTGATTCATGGTTGTTGTAAGAATTAGGGTTACTTATATGTTTGTCATTCTATTTTCATTTTGGTTACATGTACGATAAATGCTAGTTCATCAGCGTAGTCATATGCATTATGGCTACATAATGAGTATTCCTTTTATTCTATTGATGTTATGGTTACATACATTATAGATGCTAGTTGATTAGTGCAATTATATGTACGTGTGTCAGATAGTCATGAATGATAGCAACTTGTGATGGTATGCATTTCTATTGTTGTTTTATGTTAGATAAATTATATGTTGTTGATGAGCATGTTTTGGATTAACTTGTTGTTGTTGTATGATAGTTAGCTTGATGATTAGGTCACATGTTCTTGATGAGCATGATATATAACTTGTTGTTGTTACATGTGAGTGACTTGATCGTTAGGGTTATGACTTTCATGCATGATTTGACCTGATTATGATAGTGTGTTGTATATGTCTAGGTTGACTGTACATCTATGATTGTTATGCATGAATGATAATTTTTTATGAGATTATGATGTGAAAATGTTAGCTAGATATTGTTATAGATATCATTACCTTATTTATGATTGGGTTGATATGTTGTGAAGTTATATCGTGCTAAACTATATTGATTGTGCATACAAGATAGCCTCCCCTGAGATACATTGAGGTATGAGTTTGCTAATGTTGCATACTTGGTGTGTGATTGTTTTGAGTGTTTGATTATGTCATCTAGTTGATTTATTTGGTGTGGTATGTTTGCAAGTTGTTTGACTGTTTGATTAATTGCATGAAATGAGTATATGTTTCTATAAGATTGCATGACAGAATGATATTGTTTTAAGATGGTTGTGCTAACACTTATGTGCCGAGATAACTTGTATGTAATTGAGTGTAAGTAGGTGATAATTGTAGCATTATGCATTATGATCGATGAATGGGAGTTGATTTTTATTATGACATGGTTTCTAGTCTTGGTAAAATTTGATTTCGAGCTGATAGATATGTTGTTTTGATGTTGATACATATGGATAACACGTGTGCATGCTTTTCACAACAATGTAAGATAAGTGGTATATTGTTAAATTTATGCATTTATAGTTGTGTGGTTATGGCAGTATGATGCATGTATTGCATGGTAGAGAGACTGCCATGAAATATTTGAAAAGGATCAAGTTGAGTTTTCCTTCGGAAGCACTGGGGACCCATTGCGATTGAGTCATGGTGTTTTTTGTTAGTCTTGTGCTTTTGGACTTTTGTGATTTATTTCTGCTTGATTTGCGGTCTTGATTGCTTCTAGTTGATGGCCATGCCACTTTGTTATGGTGTCGTATTGATTTTAGGTTTTCATGGTCTTCTTCTTGCTTTCTCTTGTTCTTTCATTTTATTTTCTGAGAGCCTTGGGAATTGATTGGGAAAGAGGAAAGTTAATGGAGCTCGGGGAGAGCTTTGTGGTACCCAACAGGTAATGTAAGATATAGATGAAGCTCAGTGCATGAGTAAAGGGCAACGGAAGGTCAGAGTATGAAAATCAGTTGGACTGGTTGGGTCCATTGTGGTAAATGGATGGTGGCATTACAGACATGAGAAAGGAAATAAAAAGGTAAATTGAATGAGGTGTTAGATGCCTTGGCTATGTTGGGGACTGTTATTCTCAATGTTGTACATGTTGTGCACGAATAAAGGAAGTTCTCTTGACCTAAACCTTATGATATTTGGTAATTATGTTGTGATCATGATTATGATAATGCCTATATATGTATAAATGCATGTATGTATGTGGCTATCTGATGAGATCATGATTGCTTTCTGTTGATGTATGTATGTATGTTATGTCTGACAGGTCATCATGGATCATGGTTGTTTGATGCTAAATGTTTATATGTATATATGTCATTGTATGACATGATGATAATTGTTTTGAGTTAATAATTATATATGTATGTATCTATGTATCTATGTCACTATCTGACGTGGTTGTCAGGGATCATTCTTGTGGAGGAATGATACTTATGCAAGTGAATGGCATGAAGAGGTTCTCAGTCTCATTAGGAATCAAGTGGGAAGAGTAACCCTAACATATCTATGAGGTCAGTATCATGTGGTTATGAATTGACGTTATGTGATTATATTATGTCTATGTTGATGTTATGGGAATGTAATGATGAGAGGTACATCCGCAAAGTCAAAGTAGTGTGATCTGCGACATGCTAGCATAAGCATGGATAGTGGAAAGGCACTAGAAGAAAGGTTTCTTATGGGGTCAGTGTGTGGTTTATGGATGTGTAGTACTATTGTTGTGTATATGTTGCACATGTTCTATATTCAACGATTGTACCTATGGTGATGTGTACATGTAACATATGTAGTGTTGTGTACGTATGATGTTGTATGCCTATTGTATATATTGAATATGCAGTGCTAGGTATAGATGGTGCTATGTACATGTTGGATATGGGGTTTTGTGTACATATCGTACTGTGTGCATGTTGGATGTGCGGTGTTGTGTGCATATGGTGTTGTTCTCATGTTGGATATGCAGTGTTGTGTACGTATGGTGCTATGTACATGTTGAATATGCAATGCTATGTACATATGGTGTTGTGTGCATGATGTACATATGGTTCTATGTACATTTGGTGTTGTGTGCATGAGCGTACATATGGTTTTGTGAGAATGTGGTGTTGTGTACAAATTATACATATGTTGTTGTGTGTAGGCGATGTCGTGTACATGTCGTGCATGTGGCATTATGTACATATGGTTTCGTGTAAATGTTGTGCATGTGGTGTTGTGTACATGTGGTATTGTGTAGACATTGTACAGGTGGTGATTCAGATTTATGTAGGAATGTAACAAAATACACATATAACCATAAACACAGAGATGCAGCGGAAATAATGCTTCATTTTATTAATAACAAATGACTGAAATATGCTTGCAGACATAATATAAATAAAAATCTAGGGCTTTGGTAGGATTATCTTTGAGAAGAGGTGTGGTGGCTATAGGCCTATGAATTGTGTTACATTGAGGCTTTGAGGCCTATTACAGAAATAATGGAAATGAGCGGGCGAGGGCACTGGTGGCGTATCCCTTAGAAGAGATGTGATGCCTACATGCCCTCCACTATGTTACAATGAGGCTCGAAGGCCTATTTATTGTTGAGAAACAATTTAAAACTTGAAATGTTCAAAAACCTAACCCTAGGAGATGAAGTGCCAAAACTGTGGGTCCTGTGTGGGTAAATTGGTGTTTCAACTTCTTAGGGACGTAACTTTGGCATCTGATCTCTGTTCGATGCGCTCAATACCTCGTTCAAAAGATTTGTCCAAGGACTACAAATTTTTAATGAAAAAAATTGATCTACGACTCATGTTTCTCTCGATTTCCCCAAAAAACATCGTTTAGGGCCTTAAAACGGCTCCGGAAGTTCAGGACCCAAAAAACTGCTAAAAATAGTAAGTTGTGCTGAAACTTACAAACTGAAAGAACTGATGGTGGGGGTTCAAATGGAATCGGTGGGTGGCCACCGATATCCATCTAGATCATTCATCTCTCCTTAGGAAGCAATGGTCCCCATTGCGTTAAGTTCCTCCATGGGGGGGAAATTCTGCTGAACTTGGTATTGGATTTGTCCAGGATGTCGTGGACCTGTTGGCGCATGTGCTGGATGTAGATGTGCCACCGGTGGGCAACGTTGAAGGATATGGGAAAATTTATCCATCATTGCGTTCCTTTGTTTCTCGAGGGCCTCCTCGAGCAAGATTTTTATAGGATCTCTTGCTCCCTCGTCTTTCTTTCCTTCCGCCATGGGGGGTTGTCGGGGTTTGCGAGGTTGAACTCCTTATACCCTGGCCATGTTGGGGACATGAAAAGAAAAATAGATAAAGAGCATACTGCTCTGATACCACTGATCCGAATTTATGTAGGAATGCAACAAAATACACATATAACTATAAACACAGAGATGCAATAGAAATAATGCTTCATTTTATTAATAACAAATGACTGAAATATGCTTGCAGACATAATATAAATAAAATCTAGGGCACTATTAGGCTTATCTCTGAGAAGAGGTGTGGTGGCTATAGGCCTCTGAATTGTGTTACATTGAGGCTCTGAGGCCTATTATAGAAAGAAAGGAAATGAGTGGGCGAGGGCTCTGGTGGCATATCACTGAGAAGAGATGTTATGGCTACAGGCCCCTCCACTGTGTTAAAATGAGGTTCGAAGACCTATTTATTGTTGAGAAACAATTTTAAACCTGAAACGTCCAAAAACCTAACCCTAGGAGATGAAGCACCAAAATTGTTGGTCCCGTTTGGGTAAATTGGTGTTTCAACTTCCCAGGGACGTAACTTTAGCATCCGATCTCCATTTGACATGCTCATTACCTCGTTAGAAATATATGTCCTAGGAATACAACTTTTGGTGTGAGAGACCAATGTTTCTCTCTATTTCCCCAAAAAATGTCATTTAAGGCCTCAAAACGGCTCTAAAAGTTCAGGACCCAAAAAACTGCTAAAAATAGTAAGTTGTGCTAAAACTTACAAACTAAAAGAACTGATGGTGGGGGTTCAAATGGAATTGGTGGGTGGCCATCGATATCCACCTAGATCAGGTGGTGCGGTGTACATTTGGCGTTGTGTACATGTTGTGCATGTAGTGTTGTGTATAGGTGGTATTGTCTACATGTTGTGCATATGGTATTAGTATACATGTGGTATTGTGTGCATGTTGTACATGTTGTGCCGAGGGCATGAAATACTATGTATGTGCACAGTGTATTCATGGTATCACAACATGTGTATTCGTTTTTTTGTACTAGGTACGTATAAGTATATGTATATGTATTGTGTTGTATAATACACTAGGTGTAGGTGTATGTGTCGTATTCCAGTGTGGTTGTATGTATTGTATGGTGGTATATGTCATATGTGTTGTGATGTAAACTGCGTGCATGTGTGTGTGATTGAAGAGAAGGCATTGGGTGCTTTTCGTGTGTGGCAACTGATCGGGTGTCTGTATAGAAAGAACATAGGCAGAATTAAGGACTGATGAAGGTTAAGTATCAATATTTTATTGCAGTTTTATTATGCAAGTGATATATTATTCTAACTTATGATGGCTACATAATATTTATGACTATGATTTATGGTGAATCCATGTGATTCATGATTTTAATTTATGATGGTTGTGTTTTGAGCTAACTAGATGTGATATGGTTATACATGATGATTTCATACAACAATTGGTTTGACTTGTTGTGACAGGAAGTAAAAAAAGGTGCAAGTGTACCTTATTGATGGGATACCAATGAGGTATGATTTGAAGTTATTTCAATTTATTTTGATTGGTTCAGGAAAGCATGTAATGCCCGGTTTAGCATGGTTGAAACTGATAGCAACCACTAGTAGCGTCAACAAAAGGAATTATAACATGCAGCAATATGCTGGTAAAACACTTCAGGAGTAGGGTCATTGTGGGACACTCGTACCCAATAGTGTCCATTGATTGCCATGAGCATGTTATGACATGTATGATGGTTTGAGGTAGGCATATGACTTGGTTGTTTTACCTTCCAATGTGAGGGAGCCTTGCTAAGGGATGGACTACCTGGGATGGGGGTGCCAGCGAAAATTTAAAGGTGAGTGACTGCATAGAAGGGGATTACCGGTTTTCCTGAGGGACTATGTAGCAGAGAAGGGAAGGTCAGGGATGGATTTGTTTTGGTCATTAGAATTTCTAGAGGGAATCAGATGCACCATTAGGGGAATTTTGAGGTCTAAAATGGGCCTCCTAAGGAAATAATGAAATAATAGCTAAACCAATAAAATAATATTTATGAATTTTCAATTCACTTTTTTCACTACAATCCATGTAACCATAGTTAAATTCAATTCAAAAGTTGTACCAAAATAAAATTAATAAAAAAATTGTATTGATGTGACTATAAATAAGAATGAGATTTTCAAGGAAAAATAATTATCATTGAACAACTAATGCATTTGTCATGTGTACTTAAATAATTTAAAATAAAATATAAATATAAATTTATAAATTCTTAATTATAATATATGCTATTAATTAAAATTTATATATTTAAATTGTATAATAACACATAATTAATATACTATATAAAAATAATATAATATAATAAATGTAAGGGATATGCATTGTTTCTTTCAAGAAATATGAAATGACAATAATATATTTTTATTCAAAAAATGTGAAATGACATTTATTATGAGTATTTTACTTTGACTTTAAAAGTACTTAGATCACTACCATGTTTAACCATGTTTAACCATGAGTTTTTATCCACCATTGAGAATGTGACAAGTAATTACCTTTAACTCAAGAAATGCCACCTCAACCATTAGGGATGATGTCATCCCCTAAAATGTGATTGGTTCTCATAAAGTGAATTTTAATTGTACATTTTCCTTAGGAGGCCCATTTTAGACCTCAAAATTCCCCTAATGATTGGGACTGGGCCCTGGAAAAATGAGCCGATAGTTGTTCACTGAGGGTACAGTGGCGCGGGATTATAATGCTGGACATTAGATGCAACTTTGACTTTGGTAGTGGATTCTAGACTTCCTGGGAAGGAAGTGAATCTTGGTACCACTTTGAGGGTGGAGGTGTGAGCCTCTGGATCCCCTTGTTGCTGATAAGGGCATCCTATCCTTTTATTTTCTAGTTGAGAAAATGTGTATATATGTATATTTTTATATTATTTTAAATAATGTATCGAGCTGGAATAGTAAAGCTCCATAGATAATATGGTTATTTGCTGGTTGAATTGAATGTGCTTAAGTATATGTGGTTGTTATTGTAAATACTGCAATTAGCTATGTTATAAAGCTCCAGTAAATGGTATGTTTGTCATGTTTCAACAATGGTTATTGTAAATACTGCAACAAGTTATGTTATAAATCTTCATAGGTAGTATGTTTTGTTTTCAACGGTTTTTTGGTTTATAGGTGTCATTGAACACTGAGGACGGTGTTCCACCAAGGGGGAGGGTTTTGTAACAGCCCTGGTAAAAATTCATGTAAAGTTATATAAGAGCACGATGGATGGGAAACATATTCCAAGCCGAATAGTGGGAAACACATCCCGGCGGGTGCTCATTTAGGTTATTATGGCTAAGGAAATTGGGAAAGGAAATGACAAAGGCTTTGGAAATTCATGAGGAATTAATTGGCATTTTATTTATGAAAATAATGGAAAATAGGAGAAAATGAAGGTGAAAGGTCACAGGTTGCAAGTGAGGAGGAAAATGAAGGAAAATAATGGAAAATGAAGAAAATAGAGGCCTCATTGAGAAAAAGGCTTCTGAGGATCAATTGGTAACCTTTTAGCAGTGAATTTTTTGGAGTTCTCTCATTATTATCTCTCTCTCACTCTTGCAAACTTAGAGTTTTTAGAGCACTTTGACATTAGAGAAAGAAAGGAAAGAAAGTAGGAAAAAGGAGGAAGAAAGTAAGGAGGAGTAGGAATTAAGCAACTACAACATGATTCCTGGCAGGTATCAATTTGCATGTATGTTTTTCTTGTTATATTTGGCATGCATGATATTGTATGTGGTTATTTCATTAGGGAAATTTTGAGGTCTAAAATGGGCCTCTTAGAAAAATTTACAATCAAAATTCACTTTATGAGAACCAATCACATTTTAGGAGATGACATCATCCATAATGGTTGAGGTGGCATTGCTTGAGTTAAAGGTACTTACATGTCACATTCTCAATGGTGGATAAAAACTCATGGTTAACCATGGTAGTGCTCTAAGTACTTTTAAAGTCAAATTAAAGTACTCATAATAAATGTCGTTTCACACTTTTTGGATAAAAATACATTATTGTCATTTCACATTTCTTGAAAAAAACAATGCACATCCCTATACATTTATTATATTATATTATTTTATTTTTATATAGTATATTAATTACATGTTATTATACAATTTAAATAATATAAATTTTAATTAATAGCATATAATATAATTAAGAATTTATAAATTTATATTTATATATTATTTTAAGTTATTTAAGTACAAAGGACAAATGCATTAGTTTTTCAATGATAATGATTTTTTCTTGAAAAACTCATTCTTATTTATAGTCACATCAATACAATTTTTTTATTAATTTTATTTTGATACTACTTTTGCATTGAAATTAACTATGGTTACATGGATTTTGGTGCAAAAAGTGAATTGCAAATTGATAAATATTATTTTATTGGTTTAGCTATTATTTTATTATTTCCTTAGGTGGCCCATTTAAGACCTCAAAATTCCCCTAATGGTTATCTTGGCATGCATTTTTCCAAGTGTGATAATGTATTCAACCTACCCTTTCCATTTTCGGATAGCCATGGTGTTGTGGAGTTCTCATGTTTTGGTTTAGTTGGATTACTGGATGGATTCCAAACTGAGTGGGATGGATCTCCAAATTGATATAACACATTTCCTAGTAACTCCTGAACCTGATTGTGTGTTGTAGTAAAGCTGGATAGTGTGTTACCTCAGTAGGCATAGGAATCCTCGACTGGTGAATAGCGAGATATACGGTAAAGCATTGAGGTCGTTTGCTCTCCATTCAGGCTTAGGAATACCAAGTTTTAGATTGCGGTAAAGCCTGGAGAGTATGTCTCAGTTTAGGTCCTAGTGACCCCTGATTCAGGCTGTGGGTTGTAGTAAAGCCTAAGAGACTAGGAGACAAGAAAATTCCTCACAATTTAGGCAGAGAGAATCCAGTGATATCCATGCTTGTGTTGGTGTAGTGATCGGGTGTATATCACGGTAAATCTTGGTTTATGATTGATGAGTGTGAGGTGGTTTAGCTCCTGGATGCCCTGGTTGGTTTTTCGATTTGAGTCCCACATTCATGCTTGGAATATGGCACGGGGGTGATTGGCTGAAGAGAGATTTGGCTTAGCCAATTTATGGTCGAGTGGAACTTTGAAGTCCCATCTCCGGTTGGTTTTTACACTCATTAATGAGAGGCTCATTCCATTGGTATTTGGTATGAAAATTTACTAGTTATTATGTAGATTTCATCGATGTTATATCCATGGTATTGATGTTGTTATTGTGCGTGTTATATGCTTGTATTTTATCCATGATGATGTATGGCCTCTATCTATGTTTTTCCTGTAAATGAATATACAATGTATATATGGTCATATATATTTTATTGCAGCTTATGATGTAAGGTACCAATGCTTCTTATCGATTATCAGATAAGTATTAGACCCCCATGTTTAATTCTGTTGTTTACACCTATAGATGCAATGTTTGTGACATGTTTGAAGAAATTCCTGTCATGGTTGGGTGGGGTCAGATGAGTTCCTAATGATGTGATTACTTCCATCTATTTGTTTTAATCTTATTTATCATATCCTGAAGTTACGGGAAGTTATAGGCAGTGACTTGGGTTCAGGGGCTGAAAATGTGGAACAAATCTCGAAGTTACTGGCATATAATTGAATGTTTGGGGCCCTGGCCGCTACCTTTCCAAGTCTATCCTGCGGCTAAGGGTTTATAGCTTCTCCCTTTCCCTTATATTATCGTGGATAAGGCTCAAGAGGGTCAAAATCCATCCCCCCTTCAAGTTTCAGGGGTCTGGGAGGGTGGTTTACCTCCTGGAGGTGTTGTTGATGCCATGTAAGGTGTGTTTTTCGTGTTTCTGTCAGTTCCACTTCCTTAAGATAATCTATGAGGTTGAATCTCATATTAATAGATTCTCGTCACATGTTTACCCCAGTTGTATGGTTACTTGGGTAGATGTGGGAAGAGGGTGTTACAACTAGAAAGTTGTTCATGCAGGTATTTTTAATGTTGTAATTCTCAGTAGAATTTCCTTTTTATTATTGTAATGTAATTTATAATCAAATTATTATTTTTATATATAATATATTTCTTATTTTCAAAGTCTCAACAATTTGTTCATACAGGTATTTTTAATCTTATAATTCTTAGTAGCTAATTTTGTCTATTAATGTAATGTTATTTTTAATCAAATTATTATTTTTATATATAATATTTTTCTTATTTTCAAAAAGTCTTAACATAGGTTTTAAATAGAATATCCACCAACTATTAGCCAAGAAAAATTTTTATTTGAAATTTAATCAACTTAAATTGTGCCACGATGTACTTCTTAATAAGTGTCCAAGAAAGAAAAGTGGAGAAGTGTGTCAATTTGAAGCAATCATAAATGTCTAGTCTTATGCTCAAAACCAAGTGGTAAGTAGCAAGCTAGACTAAATAGAGAATTAGTTTATCATATCAAACATTTGTAGTAATTGCACTTCTTTTCATTTAGGCCAGCCTTAAGGAAACCAAGTGCACCAACATGGTGGTAGCCCTCGATCACATTTGGTGAGAATCCATTCTGGTACCAAATTAAATTAAGAGCACAAAATCCATTATTACACGGCCTAAATATTTTTGGTAGACAGTTATTGACTAGGGGATTTTTTAAAATGGAAATTGGAAATTGTGACTCACGTTGTGTAGCTGCCTCTTTTGATTATGTTTGCACTGAATTATTGTTTGTGAGTCTTTCCTTTCGAAAAGAAGTGAGATATCTATTTCTTAGAGTAGAGGAGCACTAATGCTAACCAAGCTACAACACTGGCGGGAACTACGTCGATGAGTTATCAGGGACAGGAGTTGTGCCATGGGGTTGTCGAGGTAGAGATGCAAGGAAGTTGGAGTAGAGGCACCTAAAGGAGGAGGAGTGGGAGCATAAACTCATAATGATTTTGGAGATGGAAGAAACTACTTACGCCATGGAAGAATATTCTGACAACTTAGCAATAATATATACATTAGATTTTGTGGAAAAAACATGTTGGGTATTACAATTTTATGAAAAGTTCATGTTGGGTTTCATGATTTGGTTCATTGTGTGAAGCTTTTGTGGGTTTTTCCTGATATTGTCTACCATGGGAGGATTTCAAAACATCCCAAAAGTGCAAGCCATCTTGAAATAATAAAGTATGCTAGTGATAGTGGAGCACACCTTCGAATTAGCTCCACGCATAGATGTGCACAACCAAAGGGACATTGCAAGAACCAAAAAGCCACAACTAAGGGAAATCATGGAAATAATTAAGGGATTTGATCAACTTCACTTATAATTAATAGTTTTTTGGAGCGACTATAATCCCGTGGAGGATATTAGATACTTGATAAAATCCTGCACAATGTGGTATTCATGTTTTGTTTCATGATTTCCTTCATTGTGTGAAGCTTTTGTGGGTTTGGCCTGATATTTTCTACCATGGGAGGATTGCAAAACATCCCAAAAGTGCAAGCCATCTTGAAATAATAAAGTAGGCTAGTGACAGTGGAGCACACTTTTGGATTAGCTCCACACATAAATGTGCACAACCAAAGGGACATTGCAAGAACCCAATAGCCACAACTAAGGGAAATAATGGAAATATTGAAGGGATTTGATAAAATTCACTTGTAATTAATGGTTTTTTGGAGCGACTATAATCCCCTGGAGGATATTAGATGTACTCGAGATAATCTTGCACAATGTGGTAGCTATGTTCACCCCTTCTTGTACTTACCATGAAGGAGAATAGTATAGGGCCAACAATAGATTTGATTGTTAAGGGAAACCAACCTAGAATTTTTATTTTTTTAATATCTTCTAAGCTTTAATGTTGATTTTTAATTTGAAACTTTTATTGTTTTAACCTTGAAAATATAAGAATTAAGGAAAAAATGTTTGCATATTACTCTATCATGTATTTCATAAGAATTGAGGAAAAAATGTTTATACCTTACTCTATCATGTGGAATTTGTAAACATAAGCATAACCAATAGAATCTGTAAACATAAATATAACCAATTATTGTAATTTTGATATATGTATTCCTGTTGCAGAAATAAATTGAAAGAATTGAAAGAAAACTAGAAGACCAGTTGAGTTTGAGAGATTCATAGTCTACCATCCATTCTTTATGGTCTTGATAACCTGTAACATACAGTTTTAATTAGAATTTCCAACAATCTACAAATATTTGTAAAAGTCACAAACATAGCACTAAAAGTCAAGTTGCTTTATCTTCCTTATCAATAAATTATTTAATACAAGTTTGAGGCTAAACATAAGGAAATTTTAGTTCAAACATAGATAGAATTTATAATGCCTGAGTGTTCCTAAAAACTAGAAAGAGCAAGCAAGAGATATGGACAATTAGGGAAAATACTTTGTAATGTTTGATTGTTCTTGAAATTCGGAAATATCAAACAAGAGGTATGGACAATTAGGGGAAATACATTCAAATTGATTGTTAGTGAGAACTCGGTGTTGTGTACATACCGAAATTTGTAGGATTTTGTGTAAAGTCTACTTTTATTTTGTTAGTCAGTGTGAATATGTTGATGTTTCTTGCATAAGAGAATTCAATGTACTGAAGCCTCAATGTACTGACCTCTTGATGATCAAGTAAATTATTTGATGGAAGCTTCAATGTATAGGGCAAAAGTAATATTGTTATGGAAACATTATTTCACTATATTGGGGGAAGGGAATATGGTACTTGGCATTGCTACTTCAATGTACATGGTGATGGGGATATGGTACTTGGTAATGCTACTTCATTACACTAGGTGAAGAGAATAAGATATAGTTATTATGGAAAAATTGTATGAAGGTGGAATATGAAATGAATGGTGGGGAGGCAATTGAAGGAGACCATGAGTGAGAATAGGTGGCAGGTTGAAGGATGAAGTGGGTTGCAGGTTGAAGGAGGCAATGAGAATAAGTGGAAAATGAAAGAAAATAGCTAAAAAAAAATTTGATGCAAAAAGAAATAACATTTTTTTTATCAAAGATTAATGTAAACTCCCAAGTTACTATTACATGGTCATTCAAAATAATTATATAATAGTTTTCTTACCTAATCTAGTAATAAAACTCAAATTGTATGAGCCAATCAAATTTGAAATAATAAAGAGATAAATAACTTTAAATACCATGTTTTTATGTGAACATTCTTAAATGGATTTATATACATTAAAAAAAAAATCAAATAAATTAATGTGAATGAAAAAAAAATCAATCATTATATTCCATGCAATTTTACAAATATAATAATACATATTTTTAATTTTGAAAAGAAAAAAGAAAACAAACCAACTCAAAAATAGGAACTTTATCATCTTAAAACCAACCTTATATATTCTCATAAGAAACATGTTGCCCTCATACAACGACGAACATTATTTTCCAATCTATACGCTATTAAATGCTAGTGGGCAGTTTATGTCCACCATTAAATTTAAATTTGTTTAAATCTAATAATAAGCATATACTACCCACCAATATTTAATAACTTGTAAACTGGAAAATATGTATTACCTCATACAACACCCCTAAAACTCACAAACTTGATAACTATAGTAAAATTAACCTCCGACATCAACCGCTTGACCATACAGATCGGTTACGCACCATTGTTGTCAAAGAGTAAAATGGAAAGAAAACATAAAAATAAAAATTGCATGACGATATTAAAGAAAATGAAATTTATAAAAATCTTTAAAATTGTAATATTATCAATGATCATATTAAAATTGTAACCATGTTGAATATATTTTATTTAAATACCGACATAAGCATAAATATAATGAATTCCAAGTGATTTCCAATCATTAAAATGCTTTAATAACTCACGATCTCACATCAGATGTGATACGCTTAGATGTTGTAAATGAGTCCATTTTTAAAGCACAAAATCCAAAGTAAATTGAGTGTAGTTATCTATGTTAGTAAAAATCTTTAATAACTCACGATCTCACATCATATGTGATACGCATAACGATTTTGTAAATAATCCGTTTTTAAGCACAAAATCCAAAATAAATTGTGAGTGTAGTGATCAATGTGGAGTAAAAGTCAATAATAGTGGATGGTTTTCGGTCTTTAATTTTTTACATGTATTTACTGTTTTTAAAAAGGTTCGAGGATTTTTTATTATAATAGGTCTGATTGAGAGAAAGACTTAGTTGGCTGAGGTCAAGGTGTTCGGTAGATTGACCGCGCATTTAAGGAAAAATTATAATTATTTTTAAGTTATAGAATAATGGATTTATTGTTTAATAATTTTTAAGCAATTAAATATTTTCAAGGTAAATCATATATAGTGTTGTTATCTTTGTAATTGTTTTCTAATTGCATATAATGTTTGGTCAAGTAATAAAGGGGCTAAGAACATCGCATGGATGAACTATCTAAAAGTAACATGGAATTGTTATGATATAGAGGAGTATCTTGGTTGTGATGAATGGGAGCATTTTGTGAGACCAAATCCTAAGATTAGAGGATGACAATTTTAAAATAAATTAAAATAAATATTTTAAAAATAGTTTTTTTGGTTTAAACATGTAAATGGGTATACAATTCTCTCAAGCATGTATTTTTTTTCATAAAGTTTTTTGTTTATAAAATTTTGATGTAGACTTAGGTGATAGGGGAGAAGAGCATGCATACTTTAAAAAATGGTTTGAAATAATTTTCCTATAAGTGTAAAAGGGGATTGTTAAATAAAGTCGATTTGATGAAAAAGTCAATGTTATGTTAGGTCAACAATGATGGTTTAAGCTACTTGGTATTAGTGGCCCTTAATCTTACGTGTGGTTAAAAACTTTAAAAGGGTATTAGTGGCCCTTGCTCTTGCATGTAGTTAAAAACTTTAAAAGGCTTGTGGATTCTCTGGCCACAGTTGAGTGAACAACCCACTTGACTAGACTACAGTGTTTGCATTATGTCAATAAATGACTATTTCTAAGCTATAAGATAAATCATGTGTGTTTTTGCTATGTAACCCTTTTAATTATTTTCTTCTTCATCTATTGATTTTGTTTCTTTTGTAATTAAAAGAAGGATCAAAAAGGAGAATTTATTACTTTATGAAGAAAGTACTGACCACAAAAGATATGATAGCAATGCATGGATAACCATAACCAACATAGATGGAGACAAAATTAGG
Organism: Pinus albicaulis; assembly: GCA_034641835.2. Lineage (NCBI taxonomy): Eukaryota > Viridiplantae > Streptophyta > Pinopsida > Pinales > Pinaceae > Pinus > Pinus albicaulis. The sequence goes on along the minus strand of CM076581.1, from coordinate 877,526,867 downwards.
AAGTTGGTTGCTATGAAGTGAAATGAATTGAGCCCTTGGTGTGAGTATGTTTGGTGAAATAGAAATAACCAAAAAAAGAAAAATTTCTTTGGAGATGGAAATTTGTAAACTACATGTAAATGGGAAAACTATTGTGAGAGGTGAGGTCTCTAAGAGGTGAGGTCTCTAAGGTAAAGATGTAGATAATAGGGAACAAGAAGGTTTTTCTAATTAGATCTGAATGTTCAAATTTAAAGTGAGGTTATCTTGTAATAGTAAAATAATGTAAGAAAAATAATTATAAACTATGTATACATGATTTATGTTAGCAAATTACAACTTGTAAAAAGCTATTTAATAATAAATATATCTATTTATCTTTGACTTCAATGCAACCAAACTTTGTACATATGATTTATCTTAACAAATTACAACTTGAGAAAAATTATTTAACAATAAATATATCTATTTATCTTTGACTTCAATGCAACCAAACTTTATCAACATCTTACTGAGCTTTTTACTCAACTCTAACACTCAACTCTAACACATTACAATAGAAAATACTCAAATTTTTAAAAATTACTAGGTAGAAACAAGTACTCATTACCTCAGGTCAACCATACTAAGTAACTAAAAACACATTAGCTTTTATCACAGACCACTTATACTAAGTGCGTAAAAACACCCTTACTTTTTCACTCAGCATTACCGGATAAAATGCGCAAGGAATTCCAAATTATCTGAAGCCTTCTTTAGTATCGATCGGTGCGAGATATTTCGCGCTTTTCCGTTGCAGTGTCGCTTATTAAGTACGGGCTATTATTTCCATACAGCGTCGCCATGGGACAAGGAAGGGATGGGAAGATATCGTTAAGATTCCGTCAAAGTCACTCCAAAAAGCCTTACTCCTTTCTTGGTCGCAGGATCGAGGTGTTCTGGGGTCTCCATTTCTTGTGCTGCGGAGGGCTGAGAAGGGTTCACAAAAGGATGCAGTGGTCTGATATTTGTACTTCCGTCGCCGAAATTGACAGAGTTGTGGAAGCTGCTTTGGTATGTTTGTTTGGCGGCGGGCGGCTCCGAGAAACAGAAAGAAAACTCTCCGCTAAGAGAAGTTGGCGGGATATGAGAGAACAGGTGATCGAAATTACCAACTTTGTTGACCAGGGGAAGGATATAATTAGAGTTGAACTGCGTAAAGGCAGCGGAATTACTAGAACGGGGCCAGACGATGGGCAACCATTGAGCGTTACCGACAACGGTAGCCTCGGTTCCGGAATTGAAACTATTCGAGGACAACGAGCCTTGATGCACAAATTCCGTTTTGGATTGGCGGGATTGGGGGCCGCCTCCAAGTTGTGGCCGAACCGATGACCTGCGTCTCCAGCTGATGTAGAGCTGCCGAGGCTCCGACGATCCCCTGTGAAACGAGACAAAGTCGCCGACCTTCAAATTTTTGTCCTTCACAAACCGACTCCACCCTTTGGTCAGCACGTAGCTCTGGCTGCTCTTCCAATACGAGTAACGGAAACGCCATATTTTCCCCGAGTTGTCCTCGAAATTCAAGAGCGACCCCTTCTCGCTGGAATATTTTACGAAAGGGAAATATTTCTCAGCAGACAGCTTGGGGATAACAAGGCGATTCAGTTTGCCCACGTCACTGGGAGTGACGGCCTTCTCGAAAAGGTGCTCTCGAAGAAGACCCGCCATGCCAAAATTTCTGTTTCCGTCGTCCGGCCACTTGGTTTCCGTCTCTCTCTTGCCGGACCCCTCGGACCCTGACTCCTCATTATTCGTACTGGCCGGCCGAGCAGCGGTCATCATGATCCTCTTGCTATTATCTTCAAATTCTTCATCGTAACTGCGCTTTCGAAGCATGTAGACGATTTCTTCCTTGCTGTGCTCCCTCATGAATGGGGCTTCCGGATTGCCGCCTCCGGCCGGATTGAAATTTGTCATGAAATCCCGACCCCGGAACTTGAGGGCCGCTCTTTCGTAAGCCATGGCAGCGTCTTCTTCCTTAGTGAACGTTCCCAACCAAACGCGCTCATGTTTCTCGTAAATCTGCGTACCCCATCGCCCACTGGGCTGTGGAAGCACGCCCTTGTACTGAGACGATTGCAGGTTACTAGGTTGCTGCAACGACATTAATGAATACCTTCTGAGATCCTCAAATCCGTCCGACTCTCCGGCAGATTCCGGCACCACCATTATTCCGCTGTCCAGTCTCTCCAGCACTCTAACAATCTTTCCCTTCGATCTCTCCAAAAACCCAATCCTTGAACTGACCTTCCTCCAACTCTAGCTGTCTTCCGTTCTCTGAGAAACCTGGGAGAGATCAGCGTCCATAGGACAGTACGCCAAGCTTAGAACCACGCTGGGACAGTTCCTCTCCGACTTTCACAGAGTAGTTGGAGGCTGGAGCAACAGACCTCCTGGGTCGACTATGCAAACTCATCATAACACACAGACCTAAATCTATAAACCGCAATGCTGTTCTCTACTGCAATATATAAACTAATGATGGGGACTCCTAAACCTAACAGACATCCAGAGCCAAAGACGCTGCAGTTCATGGTGTCATGTTCATCTTATTATTATATTAATTGAGCATCGAATATTCTTTGAAATGTTGGCAATAATATCAAGGAATCTAAAAGGGCTCCGCCTCAGGTTGTTTCTGATGTTATTTTATATTGACGGAATGTATACCAAACATATAAAACATCACGACCACCTATAATACAATGTTGGCATATTCTCACAAATGGGAGCAAAGCTGGATTCAGATTTTAACGAAGTTTCCCCTGTCCGTTCGCTTGTATTTGACATCTATGCAGTCGGTAAGAGGGTCCACATAGATATCATGAGGAAACCCTGTGAACTCATGCATATACCATATTATATATGCACCCCACTTGCACAGCAAGATTTATCCGGGGGGACCTCGTGACTCGTGAGTAGTGACTCCACTCTCTGTCAACTCTCTCACTCAAGTTGGGAGTTGTGGGGACGACTCCTGTTCCGCAGATGGAAGCTTCCGAATTGTATAATTGCTCATCCATTGCAATGGCTCCTGTCAATATAATGCTACGCAATTTGATATTTTCTCCGGTTGTTATGCTGTATAAAACATTTATCTACATTAGTCGAATGAAGTTTTGATGGTGTTTTTCTTTCCTTTTTATTGTTTGTCTGTATGTTACGCTAATGGGAATGGATAAGGCAAATGCATTGTCTCTGCGTTTAGAATGTCAATCAAAGGGACAAAGTGCGGGTTAATTGATTGTGAGATGTTCTTATATTTTTGTTTTTCAGAAATTAGCTTACATAATTTTGGGCAGATGTATTTTTTCGTTATTTAAAGTAGATTTTTGAAAAGTATAAATAAATTTAGCTTAACTATTTTTAAGATAATTTTAAATAGTTAAATTTATAATTATAAATTTAAGAAATCTATCACAAGTTTTAATATTGAAACACATGGGAATATTTAATGAAAGGTTCAAGATTTATGTGGGAAGGGCAGTTAGATTGTAGGTTTTTCAAAGAATTTTCCATATATATATATATATATATATATATATATATATATATATATATATCCACTGGGAGACAAGTTTCCAAGCCCCCCTCTACGTAGTATGTGCATCATAGTGAGATCACCAAAGAGCATAGATGTGTATCGGTTCCAGGCTCATGTATATAACGGTTAGTGGATAGGAAAAAACCCTACTGAAAATGTTCAACGGGCCCGTCATTGCCAATAGATCAAATCGAGCTGCGGAGCTGGCGGCTGCTGAACAGCCCTGATAATAATAATCCGAGGCAGAGGTCATGGTAGCGTCTTTCGGGACGTCATCTGCACAGAGGAATTTAGAAAACAATTCGCAAAAGAAATATAGGGACGATTACAAAAACATCCGAGGGTAAATTTTATCTTCAAATTTTACATCACTATAGTTGAAGTGACAAGTTTTTCAAATCTGTAACATTGGAATTGTATAGAAAAATATATAAAATTGGAAAATGTTAAAAAACCATATCACTTTTATGTTTAAAATATTTTTGTCACTAAGAGAGTAATAATATTTTCTTAATAACAATAATAAATATTTAAGGAAATTTAACAAATTATTGGAGACATGCTTTTTTCCCGCTTCAAGCTGAGCTGCTTTTAAAAGAAAAATTACATATTTATTGTATATGTTATTGAAATATGATTCACGTGATTATGTATATTTCTGGTTTTTTCTCCGAAATAAGCGTAGCTAAAGTTTTATTGCTATTATTTAAATGCAAATTAAAAATGATTATTTAAGTTTAAACTTTAAATTGTAAAAAAAATATTTAAAATTTTAACTTTAAATTGTAAAAAAAATATTTAAAATTTTAAAACTAAAACAGGTTAATATATTTTAATAATTAAAAATAATATTCTGAAATTAAGCAAAGATAAAATTAGAAAAAAGTCCACATTATCTACGAGCACTATAAAATAAAATATATAAAATATGATATATCTTTCCTAGAATATTGATAATATTTTTTTATGATAAATATTGTGGAGAAACATTGTTAAATAAATATATTACTAGCAATTGCATAGATGTTGCAAAGGAAACGTTGTCAGGCAACAAGGCAGTAGTGTAGGAAAGAGTAGCATTAAATTGTTACTATTCCATGATGACGATGAAGATGTAGCCAAAGGAAAGAGTAGCATTAAATCGTTACTATTCCATGATGACAATGAAGATGTTTCCAAAGGGTCTGAGTGGAATTTTGGATCTTAGTTAAAGAGGGGGTCTCTGGAATTGGAATTGCATCATTGACATGACAGGCTTATCCTTAGTATCAAGTTCTCTCCTTTTGGTTATATAGTGTACTTGCCAAAGAATTCACTATAGAGATAACAAATTTCCTTTCAAGTGATGACATCAACAACCCAAAAATAGTTATTAACCAAAAATCATTATTAAGATTTAATCTTCCAAAAATCATCTTTAACCAAAGCAATGATTTTTTCAACTACATTTGGCAATTGTTATGGAATTGATTTAAACCAAACAATGCAAGTATTTGCTTCCATTCACATGTTGATGGATTAATTGAGGTAGCAAATTGCACTATGATTCCATCGTTATGTATATTCAATTAGAAACATTCAAATGTAATAAAGTTCTAGATGGATCAATTAAGGTAGCAAATTGCACTATGATTCCAAATATCCTTTGAATTCATGATATCAAAAACCCAAAAATCTTTATTAACCAAAAATAATTATTAAGATTTTATCTTCCAAAAATCATCTATGACCACAACAATGAATTTGTCAACTACATTTGGCAATTGTTATGGAATTGGTTTAAACCAAATAAAGGCATTACTGATTCCATAAAGGTGTGGTAATTACTCCAATAAACCTAAGGTTTGGTGATTACTCCAAGAGGCCTATTGTATACTTACATATTTTTTTTTGAATGAAACTCATATAAAAAATCTTAATGGATGCTAGATAATCATCATTTTAGAAAGAGTATAGGATGAGAAATCTAAGAAAAAAAAAATATTTAGAATATTGTTTATTATTCACATAAGAATTTCTAAAATATTATTTAGATTTTCTAAAAAGTTAATATTATGATGATTTCAATAAATTATATATAAATATTTTAGGTTAAAAGAGTAATATAATATTCCAATCTATTGTTCATTTTTTTTCCTAAAATTACTTAATATATATCAAATATATTTCTTGAGAAGAAAAGAAATCAATACATGCACATTTTATATATATCAAATATATTTCTCGAAAAGAGAAATCTATACATACACATTTTATTATAAATCAATTCATAAATTATAAAAAATAAAAAATTTATAAATTATAGAAAGATTTAAAAGACATATAATATGTAAATAAATATATATAAATATTTTATATATTAAATGAATTTAAATAATATATATAAATTAATCATTTACACTTATCGGATTCTGAAATTTGTATTATATTTTTCTTTTAAAATTACATAATATATACCAAATATATTTATGGAAAAGAAAATAAATCAATACATGTACATTTTATATATACCAAATATATTTTTCTTTCGATTCTGATATAAATAAAAGTGTCGAAACAAATGCTTATTAAACAAGTGGAAGTAACAACTCGATGGAAAAAGAAAAGCCAAATCGAGTAAGTCCGAGAAGTATTCAAGAAAACACAGAAGTAATGGAATTCGGCTTTGTGTACGTCAGAGAAGTATTCAAGAAAATAAAGAAGTAATGGAATTCGGCTTTGTGTACATACATAATTTTTTTATGACTGAAACCCATACAAAAACTCCTCACTCCACGGATAAAAGAACTGCCACTTCGAACTTCTCCTCTGTAACTTGAACTACTGCTCATTTGGCGGTCTGATCTCTTCCTCTTCCATCTCTTTCACAACTTGAACTATGATCATTCGGCTGCCGGCTCTCTTACTCTTCCATCTACCGATTCTCTGTGCCATTGTGCCCATTCTATTATGCCTTTTTCTGGTATCATTTTCTCTAGTTTGGACAGCAGATTTAATTAGAGATTCTAAACTGCTGTGATGATATGAATGTTTGTTCTTTCTTTTTTCTGGTATCATTTTATTTAGTGAGAGTGTAAGATGAGAAGCCCAGTAGAGGTTATAGATTTATTTAGGTAGTTAGCTTAAATGAAGGAGTTTGTAGATGAATGGCCTAAAACATTTCAATCGTCTAACATTTGATTTGATGGTTAGATAGATACACATGGCAACTTAGGGGAGTTGTTTTCAAATAAAAACGCCTTAAGAGATAAAAATAATATTATTTGATTTTGAAAGACATTTTTGAATATGATGTTATATTTTTAAAATGTTATAATTAATATATAAAATCTAAAGAGCTTTATGAAGAACTTGTCTCAGAAGGCCATTTTAAAGTGTTTTTTTACCATTTTATAAATATAATTTTTAATTTTTAATATTTTTAATTTTTAATTTATAAAATTAAATTATTATTATTATTATTTTTAGATATAAAGTTTTTAAAATTTTAGTTTTATTGATGATGATAATGATTAATGTTTTTGGAGACTAATGCAACCTATTGGACCTCAAAAAAGAACCTAAGTTTGAGTCTTCAAAATCTTGTTTCTATGATCAAAGAGAAAGAAAAGAAGCACTCAAAGATCGCTATAGGTGGGTTGGCTTAATAGGTCAAGAAGATTGGAAGTGTGGCAAATGTCAAGGAATTGAGAGCGGATGTGAGTAAGAGTTGGGCAATCTAAAAGGAAGTTCTTTTCATCTTCCACCTGCTTAGTATCGAAAATCTGATAGATTTTAATGATCCAGGGAGTCTTGAGAATAGGTTACCTCCTAGTCTCATTCTGAAGATCATTAGAATTAGTTCTTATCGTAGCGATGTTTGTTTTTTTCTTAGTGTTGGTCAACACAGAGACATAATTTTGATTATCAAGGGTGGGGTTGATCACCTCCTTATAGTATCAGAACTTCCTTTTACCCTCCAACTCCTGATTCTCCCACAACTTGTCGTTAAACTTGGAGGTACTATTATTTTTGACACTATCTTTGCTTCCCATATTGAGCTCCTCCGTAATTCCCCAATGGTTGTGATCCAGGTGGATATCGGTGGCCACCCACCTATTCCATTTGGACCCACACCATCAATTCTTGCAGCTTTTCACATTCAGCACCACTTACTATTTTTAGCAGGTTTTCGGGTCGTGCACCCCCGGAACCGTTTTGGGGCCTTAATGATCCAGGTGGATATTGTTGGCCACCCACCTATTCCATTTGAACCCCCACCATCAGTTCGTTTAGTGTTTAAGTTGCAGCACAACTTACTATTTTTAGCAGTTTTTCAGGTCTTGAACTTTCGGAGCTATTTTGAGGCCCTAAACGACGTTTTTTGGGAAAATCGGGAGCAACATTAGTCCAGTTCCAAAGTTGTACTCCTCAGATAGATATTTCTAATGAGCTATTGAGCGCGTCAAACAGAGATCGGTTTCCAAAGTTACGTCCCCGGGAAGTTGAAACACCAACTTACCCAAACGGGGGCCCACAGTTTTGGCGCTTCATCTCCTAGAGCTAGGTTTTTGGAGTTTTTAGTTTTTACATTGTTTCTCAATAATAAATAGGCCCTCGAGCCTCATTGTAACACAATTCAGAGGTCTGTAGCCACCACATCTCTTCTCAGAGATTCGCTACCAGCATCCTAGCTATTTTATTTCCATTATGTCTGTAAGCATATTTCTGTTATTTGATATTAATGAAATGATGCCTTACTTCCGCTGCATCTCTATGTTTATGGTTATTTCCGTATTCTGTTGCGTTCTTACATAAATCCGGATCAGTGGTATTAGAGTGGTCTGCTCTTTCTTTGTTTTTGTTTGCATGTCCCCAACACGCTCAGGGTATAAGGAGTTAGGGCTCGAACTGGTTGAACCCTTGCAAAATTAGCCTCGCAAACCCCGACGGCCTCCCATGGTGGAAGAAAATAAAAATGAGGGAGCAGGAGATCTTATCAAAATATTGCTCGGGGAGGCCCTCGAGAAACAAAGGAACGCGATGATGGATAAATTTGCTCAGATCCTTCAACGACTGCCCACCTACGACACATCTGCATCCAACAACCACTCTGGATGTGCCACTCCCTTTAAGGTACAGGTAAACTTTGATATTCCTGTATTTGAAGGCCAAATAGATGCAGACGCCATAGATAGATGGTTGAATTTGCTGGAAGGGTATTTCTCAGTCCATGATTTCTCTGACCGAGAAAAGATTATTTTTTCACTCCTCAAAGCTGCCCCCCATGTTAAATACTGGTGGGAAACCTACCGTGAGCAAGAGGACGAAGGGGAACCCTCTCTGTTCTCGGCCACACCCACTTGGAATTCGTTCTGAGACGACATCCAATTGACCACGCTGCGGCAACAAAGGGATCAAGATGTGCACGAATTGATGAATCTGTTCCATACCCTACGCACAAAGTTGGGTATTAAAGATTCAGAGAGACATTTGGTGCTCAAGTATAGTGGCTCTCTACACAAACACATTCAGGAGGAAATGGAGTTCCTCGACATTACATTACTTGGCACGACATATTGCTATGCCGCCAAGATCGAGCAGAAATTTAAGCAGAAGAAGCGAGACTTTGGATCTGTGAATCCGAAAGGTGCCCTCGAACCGAAGAACAAGGGGCAAGGACAAAGCGGTGCTACTCAGAACAACACCACAAATCAAAAGAAGGACACAGGGAAGTGTGAATTTCATAATAGCCCCACTCACAGCACAAATGAGTGTCGGGCCAAACTGTCATTGGTGGCCGAACTAAAGGCACCCGAATCAGATGCATTTTCTGATCCTAAGTCAGAACCAAACAAAGGCAATGATAAAGGGAAAAGGATCATTGATGCGGATCCCAGTGCCATTGTTGCCACCACCAAGATCCATAGGGAGGACCCAGAGGATCCAGAGGAGTGGGAGTGCCTCTTCCATTCGCAAATGTGGGTGAAGGGTTCTCTGCTGCAATTCCTTGTCGATAGCAGAAGCCAAAAGAACCTCGTTTCAGCAGAGGTCGTGAAGCGGCTCCACCTACTGACCATAGCACACCCGCAGCCATATACCATCAGGTGGCTTCACCCAGGGAGAGATATCTGCATCTGCCTACAGTGCCGCCTTCCGTACAAAATCAAGCCATTCACGGATGAGGTATTATGTGATGTTGCTCCTCTTGATGTAGTTGATGTATTATTGGGCCAACCATACTTGTGGAGGCGACATGCTATGTATGAGTCTAGGCCTCGTGTTGTTATTATTACTTTGGAAAATAACTTGTACAAGATACCAGAGGTAGTACTGCCTCCTGCCATCTCTTTGACTACTGCAAAACAACGCAGTAAGATTGTTTCCCAAACGAGGAAATTCATTTTCCTTACAACTCGCTCACAGGGAAAGAAGAATATTGTGGCCACAACCTCGAAACAAGGCTCCCCTGCACGGCTGAAGCATATGGAAAAATTCATGGAGGAATACGAGGACATTTTCTCCTCACTCACAAAGGTTCCTCTACACTGTCAAGACAAATACTCCATTGATCTGACCCCCAACGCATTTCCGTTTGATGTTACCATACTCCCTGCAAATACACATACAGAATCCACACATGTACTGTCTGACGCTGATAAAGAAACCAAATTTACTAAATGCATCCAGCATGTCTGCCCACAGGTCCATGACATCTTCAACAAATCTAATACCCAGTTCAACAGAATTTTCTTCATCTCAGGGAGGATCTCAACGCAATGGGGACCATTGCTTCCTAAAGAGGGAGGAGTGATCCAGGTGGATATTGGTGGCCACACACCTATTCCATTTGGACCCACACCATCAATTCTTGCAGCTTTTCACATTCAGCACCACTTACTATTTTTAGCAGGTTTTTAGGTCTTGCAACCCCGGAGCCATTTTGGGGCCTTAATGATTCAGGTGGATATTTTTGGTCACCCACCTATTCCATTTGAACCCCCACCATCAGTTCGTTTAGTTTTTAAGTTGCAGCACAACTTACTATTTTTAGCAGTTTTTCTGGGCTTGAACTTCCGGAGCTGTTTTGAGGCCCTAAATGGCATTTTTTTGGGAAAACCGGGAACAACATTGGTCCAGGTCCATGGACCAATGTTTCTCACATCAAAATTTGTACTCCTCGAATATATTTCTAATGAGCTATTGAGCGCGTCAAACAGAGATCGGATGCCAAAGTTATGTCCCCGGGAAGTTGAAACACCAACTTACCCAAACGGGGGCCCACAGTTTTGGCGCTTCATCTCCTAGAGTTAGGTTTTTGGACTTTTCAGTTTTTCCATTATTTATCAATAATAAATAGGCCCTTGAGCCTCATTGTAACACAGTTCAGAGGTTTGTAGCCACCACATCTCTTCTCATAGATTCGCTACCAGCACCCTAGCTATTTTATTTCCATTATGTTTGTAAACATATTTCTGTTATTTGATATTCATGAAATGACGCATTATTTCCGCTGCATCTCTATGCTTATGGTTATTTCTGTATTCTATTACATTCCTACATAAATCTGGATAAGGTTGAGCCAATACTAGGAATCCTTATGCCACCCCCTCTTGAGGTGAAGGTGGTGATTTTGACTAAAGTTAGAGGCAGTTTTGGGAAGCCTTTTGGATTCCATGTTGTAAAGCTTCTTCTTAAATACATGAGATATCTAAACACAGTCGTACTTTCAATGGGGGAAAAACCAAATTTGATCAAGAGGATAGGACAGGGAGTATTTCCCTTGATCTTTAGGTTGTAGGTCATGAATTCTTTTTGAATCATCTCAATCTTCCTCCATGACTCTCTGGATATACTGCAACCCCAAACTTCACATCCGTATAAGACAACAGGGGTGATGAGAGTCTTAAAGAGGAACCTCTTTTTACTCCAAATGTAAAGGTCAACCAACTTACAATTTTTTTCAAGCTCATAATAAGCTTTCCTACCTCCAATAATCCTTTCTCAACGCTATAATTCCAATTGAGTTGATGAGGATAGTCAATGCCCAAATATTTATAAGAAGAAACCTGCTTTAAGCATTGGTTATTATACATGAAACTACCATGGGTGATCTTTTTGAATTTAGTGACAATTAGTTTGGTCTTGTCGGTATTAACTGTAATACCCATCTTGGAGCAGTACACATGAACAATCTGAAGCTGCTTGTCAAGGTCATCATGGCCTTTTGCAAGAAGAATGATATCATTGACATAAAGGAGAAGAGTAATGAGAACACCAACAAGCTTGATGCCCTTGCATCGTGCAGATTCCAAACACTCCTCTAGCTTATTGATGTATATGCCAAAAAGGGTAGGGGATAGGGGACATCCTTGCTTAACTCTAATACTTAAGCTTGGAAGTGACAGTCTCATAGAGACGGATCACAAAAATCCTCAGTTCAGGAGGGACCGTGATCTCTTTAAGTCTTTCCCAAAGCTTATCTTGAGGGACAGTGTCAAAATATTTTCTAAAGTCCAGAAAACAACAAAAGAGATCGGAGTTACTATTGCGACATTCCTCTGTAATGATTCTGAGAGTGAAAAGATGGTCGATAGTCAATTAATGTCTCATAAAACCAGCTTTCCCTTTAGCTCTTTTCCCCTAGATTTCAAGCCAAAGGCTAAGTTTTTTTTCCAAAATGAGCCCATAAATATTGGTCAGGATGTGGCTAATCATAATGGTCCTGTAGTTAGACAAAACGCTTTTGTCCCCATTTTTAAGGGTATGCACAATAAGGTTTTGCGTCCAAAGCTGAGGGAAGTCATGTGTTACAACCAAATTGAGAAGCTTGTGGAGATGAGGAATGATGATAGATATTCCCATTTGAATGATCTTAGCTTGGTATCCTTCAATATCTTTAGCTTTCCCATTAACAAGCTTATTAATACCGGACTCAACGTCTTCCATAGAAAATGCATCCTCCTCAATAGGGGTGATTAAGGTGGTTCACATAGTGTTCGGAGAGTCATACAATTTTTTAAGATAGTTGTCCCAGTTTTCTAAGGGGATATAAAGATTATCTTTGGTTTTACGAACAAGCCTATTTCGCCAAAATTTTCTGGGCTCGACTTTAAAAAGGTGGAGAAGATAATCTTGTCTTTTATTAATATATTCAACCTTTTCTTCCTCTTGATGATATTTTTGTATATATTGATATTCCATGGCTTAAGAATTTCATTAGGAGTGTCTCTGATCACTTTCCGGGAAATTTTACAATCTTTGTCATACCGTGGATTGGAAGTCTTATTAGTTTTCTTAAACAAAGTCTCATTAGAGAACTTGCTAATTATATTGGAAAGGATAGTAGTGAAATGGTATAAATTTGATCGATGTTGTTGCTATAAGTCATGGAGCCTAAATCCCTCTTTAAATATTTTAAGAAGAGGCTGGCTTTACTTCTATCGAAGCGAAAGTGTCTTTTAATTTCATAGGTCTCCTACATGTGGGTGTTATGCATATCAAGATTGAGGGATAGAGAAAGAGGTATGTGGTCAGAGTCAGGCTCTAATCCATTAAGTAGCTCAAATTTTGTAATACGGTTAAGCACGAGGGTGTCATAAATTACATAATATATGACGCTGCTACCGAGCCCATGGAAATAGTTCATCTCACCAAAGAGGGGCCACTTGTTACACTATAAGGAAAAGACCCTCTAGCAGATGTTTTTGAGGAATCACAAAGAAAAATACCCCATACATCCGTTTCTAGCGGAGGTTAATAGAGGATGTTGGCGGGCAGAGGGTTTTGCGGATGTTTTCCTATTGGTGCTCTTATCGTTAAAAATTGCCCCGGTGCTCTCAAACAAAGAAAGCACCGGTGTGGCCCAAATCATTGGCACACCAGACACCGTGCACTCCGTACACACATGCCCGATGCATCATAATATAATAGAGCATCGGTGCCTCACAACTCGTCCGCACCGGTGCATTATAAAACACAATGCCAACACCGAAACCACGTAGTGCGGTAGACAGAAACCACACCGCTGCATCATAAAAAATGTGCCAAAACACAAACCGACCGGTGTGTTTGCAGCAAAGAGTACCGGTGCGCCTATAAATAACGCACTCCGGTAAAGGGTTAAATTAAATGACAAAAAACCCGGATTTTTCAGTTTTCCAGTGCTATTGAGCTATTAATTACCGATATGCATGATACCATAGAACGCACCGGTGCGCACCGAACATTGGCACACCGGACAGTGTGTGCAAAGTACACACCACCGGGGCGTCCAATTATTGTAATGCATCGAGGCGTCAATACGCTTCCGCGCCGGTGCATCATAAAACATCGCGCCAAAACATAAACGAACTGGTGTGTTCTTCTCTAAGAGCACTGATGCGCCAGAAACAACACGCACTGGAATAGCGTTATATAAAAAAAAAATTAAGGCCAAAAAACCAGTGCTTTGCGACTATTACGCACCAATGCTTTACCATTATGCCGCCCCGGTGCATCATAAAATTTTCGCGCCGAAACTGAAACATCGCGGTGTGTGGTTAGGGAAACGCCTCAGGGCATTATAAACAATGCACCAAAATTGATACCGCCCGGTGTGGTTTTCCTAACCGCACGGGTGCGCTTATAAAACCCCGCGCACCGGAACAAGGTTAAAAAAAAATTACGGTAGAAAAACTTCATTATTCACTTTCCTCAGTGCTCCAGAGCTCTCAAGTCCCGGTGTTATTTTCTTATTTCTGAGCCGCCTTGCCATCGTTGCTCTCATTACACCCATTGCACGCACTGTTGCTCTACATTGCCAACCAATCTGCAGCTTGCATTTCGAAAAACAGTGGCCAAATTTTATTTTCCAAATTTTACAGCCAATATGCCTCCTGAACCACGAAATGTACATGTATTTTTCTAGTTTTTCTATAATTAAGCCTTTTACCGGATTAGATATTGAAATAAACCTAAAAATAACCATTTAAAAAAAAAAAAATTGTCGCGCGGTGCACTCGAGCTATTCGGCTCGCACCGGTCGTGGTGCTACCTGTAAAATTTACAGGCAGCACCGCTACCAGTGCTAACAGTAACTGCACCATTTCTGGGGCGGTTCCAGAAGGTGCCCCGAATAATTTTAAATTAAAAATAAAAAAATAAAAGGCGGTGCGCTCATTTATCTAGGCGCACCGTTGACCCTGACAATCACAGTGCGATGCGTTGACTAAATTTTTCGCCCCGGTTTATGTCAGCACACCGCATTTTGCATTCCAAGAGGGTCAACGGTGCGGCTAGGTAAAAGACCGCATCGTCAACTATTTCATTGTCATGAAGTCAGTGCGCTGACATGACTATATGCGTCAGGGTGTATATTGCAGTTAGCGCACCACTATTTTGGATTATGTACAATCCACGGTGCTTGAAAAACAGACATCGGCACCGACTTCGGTGCGGTCTGTTTCATTAGGGGCCCCGGGGACGGCGCGCTAAAATATTAAAATGCACCAGAACCGGTGCGTGAATGTTTTATGGAGCACCGACTTGTATGTTTTTTTTTCAAAAAAAATTATATATGTATATTTATAAATACATTTCTGTTTTAATAAAAAAATTATTTAATATGGCAATGATTCAGAGAGAACAGGAGCAACAACAGCAACAACAAGAAGAACAATATGACATGATTCACCAATGGGAGGCGAGAGAGAGGGAGAGAGATGGATGCCCTCGCCCTATTACTGCAGATACCCAGGAGATCCTTAAGCATGTAGGCCTCCTCAAGTTCTATGAGGAGGCTATTTCTGGCCTAAAGGCCCATAGTGTGCTTTTGAGACATCTTATCTGCAGGTGGAATACCCACCGACAGGCTTTTCAGGTTGGTCCTGACCAGTGGTACACACCCACTGAGGAGGACATTTATTTTATTACAGGACTATCGAGGAGAGGGGTGGATTTTCCCTCATTCCCAGACGTGCCACCTGGTTGTGTAGGAAGGAGTCAATTAGTTTACTCCCAGAGATACATTGGAGCACATGTACTGTCTCCTTCAGAGTTTTAGGTACCTGGAGGTCAGTTATGTATAGGTGCTTTTGGTAGACAGGACGTGCAGTGCCTCTCTATTATCGCTTCGATCATTTCGCACAACACCAGTGATGGGCAACGCATTAGTTGCTCGCTTTTATATTACGTTGATTCTTTAGTACAACAGCCACGACTTGTCAGGTGGTTTGCCATTTTTTTGTGACAGTTTTGTACAACCTTAGATAGATGTCGTGCTCATGCACAAGGGAGGTCCAACTTCCCTTTTTCTTCAGAGCTGTTTTGTTTATTTTTTGAGAGGTTTCCAGAGATGAGACCGAGTTTTGTTCGACAGCCTCGTAGGCTGATGTTGCAGGCCCAGATGCGCATGTGGGGGAAGATGATGCCCAAGAGGGGAGACACTATGTTTCCAGTGAGGATATCACAAGATTTGTTGGACTTACTAGCCAGCGTTGGTGGGATGCATCCCTTCATTATGGTCCCATGTCCTTATGCTGGACTAGATTGGCGAGGGTGTCCCAACATCGTCTTCACTCCTGATGAGCCGCCAGATGATAAAGGTAATATTACTGTTTTATTTATATTTATTCTAACATGTTCTTTAACTTTTTTTTATTAAATTATGTAATGAAATTGTCTAATTATTGTTGTGTACTTGTATATATTTTGTAGACATTGGGTCTTTTGATGACGATGAGATGTCGGATCCACCACATGATCCAGGTGTCGATCCTGATGATTTCGACCAGGAGATGGCTGATGTGCCAGATGATCAGGATGATCCTCATGCGCCTCATGGTGCACCGGTACCGCCTTTTGCTAGGCATGGTCGACCAGAGACCAGATATTGGATGGAGTTGGGCATCCAACTCTATGGATTGATTTCAGATGCGGGCATCAAGCCCGTTCATTACAAAGATATACAGGGTGATGATAGATTGATACAGATGTGGAGAGGCATGCCGCGTGACATGTACGTCCTGATGTGGCATATCGTAGGAGCTACGGCAGCTATTACGCGATTAAGGAGGATTGTCCGTAGCTATAGGCGTAGTCAAGCTGCGACACGTGATGGAAAGTCTGCCAGCAACCACTCGGATGCATCTCATGATCGCTCACCTCGCGGCGTGCCTGATGATCATCATGAGGCTCCACTGCCAGCATCTGACACTATTCATCATGGAGATGAGGCTGGACCATCGGCCACGTCTAGTTAGTAGCCTGCAGCATCCACCATGAGTACTAGTCACGATCATCATGAGCAGTTTGGGCCATCGACCGCTGAGGCTGCAGTACTATTGACTGAGTAGGCCGGCTCCACTACTACTGCGCCTCATATTGATCATGTTGTACTACCACCAGCAGATGCATCCATCAGTACTAGTGATCATCATGATCATGAGTAGGCTAGTCGACCATCGAATGTTGAGGCTGCACCTAGCGTTACTGAGCAGGCCGCATCCACTTCTACTAGTGTTATTCATGATGTTGTTATACTACCACCAGAGCTTGATCCATGACATGATTTATATTGCAGTTGTATATTTTTAACATTATTTAGTTATCTATATATATATATATATATATATAGTCCATGTATTTTATGTTCATGTTGCAGTTGTACTTAATTTTCATGTTGATGATCATCATAATGTGGCGCATATTGTTAGTCATGTTAGATATGTTCATTTAAAGTTTAGCTTGCAGATAGATGTGTATATGTGATAGGCGCATGAGTTATTTGACATTATATTGAGATGTATATTTGATGTTTGTGTTGTGATGGTGTTAATATATAATGTTAATTTGATGTTAATTGAATGTGTTTATTAGTCATATGATGTTTGTACAATGGTTATCATGATCGTGATGATGTTTATTAATTAATTTAATATTATTAAATGACCATGATATTTATTAAATATTATGTCGTGAATGTAATTGTAATTTAAATTTTAATTTTATGTAAAATTGTAAAATTGTATTTGTATTTGTATTTGTATTTGTACTAATTGTAATTTTAAGTGTAATTGTATGTAAAATATTTATTAATGTAACATTTCAATTGTAATTGTAATATTTAATTTATTGTGAAATGATTGTAATTGTATATATGAAAAATTGTAAAATTGTAATTGTAATTATATGTAAATTTCACAAATTGTAATTGTAATTTTAATTGAATTGTATGTAAAACATTTGTAAAATTGTAAATGTAATTGTATTTGTAACTGTAATTTTAATTGAATTGTCTGTAAAATATTTGTGAAATTGTAATTGTAATTGTAAATGTAATTATATGTAAAATTGTAAATGTAATTGTAGGTAAAATTGAAATTGAAATTGTAATTCTAATCGTAATTCATGTATGTGAAATTAATGTAAAATTGTAATTTTAATTCTAATTCTAATTGTAATTGTAATTTTAATTTGTAAAATTTTAATTCTATTAATGTGAAAATTTTAATTGTATTAATGTGAAATAATTTTATTAAAATATTTAAATTTGCAAATTTGCAAATAATTGTAAAATAGCAAATCTAAAATAAAACGAATTTTTGTAACGTAATGTTTAGAAAAAAATGAAAAAAAATTCATGTACTTTATAATTATCATTATTTTATTATGATCTTACATATATAAAGTTTATAAAATAATGAAAATAAATTCATGTACCTTATAATTATCATTATTTTTTATGATCTTACATACAAAAAAATAATAAATAAATAAATTAAAAAAATTTAAAAGTCCGGTGCGCTTATTATCTTAACAGGCCCCGATGCGTAGTATTAATAAAACGCACCGGTGCGTCACATTTATGCACACCGGAAACGAATAAACACAAATAAAAAATGCAACTCTATTTTGTTTAAGTTAAAAAAAACGGCAATTTGAAAAATGGGCGGAAAAATATTTTCGAAAATCTAATTTGATAAAATAATTCTTTAAATACTAAAGACTTTTCATTATTTCACTATTTTTTCTAAAAAATTTCAGTCAGATTTTTGCAGGAGAGAGACTTGGAGCAAGAGAGCACGAGGGCAGTGTGGATGGCGAAATACGTTCCAACAGAAGTATTCAGACAATCAGAAACCAAAACTTTGGTGATTGAAGTCCTTTATCATAGAATTTTAAACCATTTCATGATTAAATTTAATTTTTTTTTTTTTACTTTTTTCTTTAATTTTTTATTTTTTCCTGCAGTTTTATCCATTTTTACCCTGAACCCTTTATTTGTTTGTTTTTTCCCTTTCTTCTCCATGTTTCTGTGATTTTAGAATTAGGGTTTTTCATTTTAGATTGACGTCCAACCCACAGGATGACTTGTATAGCTGGATCCCAATCCATTCGGCAATTGAGTGAATTTTTGAAAAAATGGATTTTTCTTTATCGGTGCGCCCCGCGTACTCCACTGCACCAGTGCTCTGTAATATTACAACGCACCACGCAAGTTCTGTGTCGTAAAAAATTGAAAACTTTTTTTTAAATCCGTGTGTCAAATCTGAAATAGGGCACCAGTGCTCTCTTTAACTAGGAAAGCACCATACGGTATATTACACCATTTTTGTTGTGCGTTTATAATACCCCACGCACTGTTAGGTTTATTACACTGTTTGTGCGGTGCATTTATAATACCGAACGCACTGTATGACATATTATACTATTTGGCTGTGCATTGTTAATATATACATGCACCGGCGATGGTGCGGGTTTCATGAAAGGTGCACCGGTGTCTCAAGATTTATTTTGTAACTGAAAAGTTGAGAATTTATTTATAAATATATTAATGAATGATATGCTATAGGTTTCAGATTGATAAAGAAATGACTGACAAGATATCAAGTAACAAAAATACTATTAACACATCAAGAAAAACAAACAAGGCAAGTTCTTTGTAAATTCTTTATAAAAAATATTATTTTTGAACTATATGTAACTTTAGCTAATATGTATTGTTTACTGTGTATCATGCAGAGCCACAAAATGACGAAGCTCGATATGATTATTTTTGATCTATGACCAGAAGAGCGTAAAAGTTTAATGGAAAAATTGCAAAAAAATGAATCAAATGAATGAAACAATACTATCGATCCAATATGAGTTTCTTTTTCTAATTATCATTAATAATATACTTAAAATTATTAGATAACATGTGTCAAAAACTCTACTAATTCACATCTGTTTAATGTTCTACAAGGACCAACAACTCAGAAAATGAATGGTGTTCTAAGAAAAGAAAAAAAATAGAACATGCAAATGAAAATGAATTCCTCCTTGGCTCATTTGGAGTGGTGCTGGAAGTTAACGAAAGGGGGAAAAACTTTTACAAAAGTTTGAGGGATCTAATGGAACGAATCGAAAAATGTGCTTCGAATGTAATATGTAATCATTGAATTTTTCAATCATTAAGTACAATAAATAAACAATTTAGCATTAAATATTAATTTTCAAGAATTTTCTTGCAGAAAAGAAAAGAAAATGGAACCCATTCAGCACATAAAACAAGACGACAAGGAAGAAAATGGTTGATCTCTAAGTTTGTGAGTAATAGTTACTTCCTTATAACAACTTAACTAGATTTAATTTTTGTATTTTTTAAGTTGTTTTACAAAAATCATCATTGAATGTCTTCAAATAGGTGTTAACATACAAAGAAGAATCATCAGACAAATTGATTGAAATTGGGTTAAATAAGGGTTGTGAGTATATGTTGGCATATCATAATTTAATTGTGGAATTTGTAAGAATCTATCGATCTTGTTTTAATTAGCTCCATCTATACTTAATAGAACAAAATCATCTTTTATATTAAATATATGATTTGTTATGGGGTATAAAACTTGTAGGAAACAAAGTGTGGCACTGCGCCAACAAATGAAATTTTGAAATATGGCATGGTACATAGTTTTGAAAGAATGTGTATAGTTTATAAGTCAATTGTTGCTATGGTATGTCATTTTTCTTTTTGATTTACATTGATGTATATTATTTAATATTGGAATTTTCATTAGTCTCACCAACGTATATACACTCATTTCAGTTTATTTTTATGTTTGTAGATGGAAAATGAAGAAGAAGAAAACAATCAACGCCATGAACACAACATTCCTGAAAATAACCAAAGTCATGGAAGTAGCTCTGGCAGTGACAGCAGTTGAAGTGAAGAATGATGATCACTATGTAATTTGGATATCAAAGCAAGGCATTTTATTTTTTGAAATATGTCTGTGAAATCAGACATTTTGTTTAATGTAATGGACATAGTGTCCCAATTGAAAGACAAAGGGATACGAATAATTGTCCCATTTTGTATGATAAAGACTGTCTTATATATATATATATATATATAATCATAATATTTTTTTAAATTTATTCTATTGCGTTCTCCATTGTCGTTCTCAAATGCACTAATAAAAATTTAATTCATATGAATATTTTTATAAGATTATATATATGTGTCGACTTTGGATGAATAATGAATTTAAAAAAACCACAATAATTCTAATATGATATAACAAATTAATCCAAACAACACATTCAAATGCATTAATAAAAATGTAATTAATATGAATATTGTTATAAGATGTGTCGACTTTTGATGAATAATGAACTTAAAACAATCAAAATAATTGGACTGTCAGAGGTGGATGTTTCTAAAAAAACAAAATGAAACTTGGTGCGTTTATGTGTCTATACGCACCGGTGCGTTTATGATTCTATGGGCACTGCACTAATACCGATTCCAGTTATAAATATCAGTGTGTTTGTGTGATAATGTGCACCGGGACATTTATGTATCTATAAGCATCGGTGTGTTTGTAGATGCCATGTGCACTGCACGAATACTGATACTAATTATAAATCTCGGTTCCTTTCTGTGATACGGAGCACCGGTGGCTCATAAAGATACATGCATCGATGCGCTTATATGACCTATGGGCACCACTCAAATCCCAAGACCAATTAAAACGACCCCGTGCGTTGTATCACCAACACCAGGCCTGGTGTTGTTGTTTTCCTTAATGGCCCGGTGCATTCTCCTTAGATAGCCTTGGTGCGCTGTCTACCAATACGCACCGGTGCGTTCAAACCTGATAAGAGCATCGATGGAAAAACATCCGTAATAACTTCTGGTCGCCCTTTTTTTTTAGTTGTGTTCAATTTCCATTAAAAGCTCCGTCAAAAGCTCCGTTACTAGAAACAGATGTGGTAGCATATGTTTTTTTGACAATTTTGGCCAATTTTATAACACTAAAAACCTCCTTTATAATCTCTGCTAGAGGGTCTTTTCCTTGTAGTGTTAATACCATTACAAATGATTAGGTCCTATGAACTATAAAGTTTGAGGAGCACAGTGCCGAATAAGTTCTCGATTATGTCTTCAAATTTTCTCTTAAATTTATTAGGTAAGCTATTGTCTTCATCAAGGCATAAGGGGTCGTGGTTAGAGTTGTTACTTAATGTAATGGCTTATTTAGTGGAAGTTCTAGCATTAAAGTATCCAAGAAAAAGGATATTACCTTCATTCCTGAGGTTGAATATGTCTTTTTCTAAAGTATTGAAAGGAAAGTTCTTATCCAGGTTCTTCTTCTTATAGGAGGTAAATTTGATAGGAGTGAAATAGCAAATGGAAAGAAAGATCTTATTGGTGGTAGAATCAAATATTTCGATCCAAATGTATTGATTGAAGGGGTCAATTTTATGAATTCAGATGTGAGAGGAAAAATTTTTCCTTATATATCAAGATATACCACCAAAACCTCTTCGAGAGGTTTTATTATTCGAAATAGACCAAAGAGTGAAACCATCAAGGTGAGGGACCCTAGATTCATCATGCTCCCAAGTTTCAACTAAGAGAATAAGTTCAATATCACTTAGGATCCAACTTAACATAGGACCTTTACACCATGGAAAGACACGAAAGTTCCAGAAGAGGATCCAGAGTGATGAAAGTCCCTATTTATCACTCATGATTGAGATTTTATCTCTGATAATAGCTTTCCTGTTCCGAATGATTGCCCATTTCCATGCCTTTCTTGCCTCCTTGACCTTTTGGACTTCTTTCCTAATTTCAGTTTGGTCCTCTAGAATGAGATATTCATTTATAAATATTCTTGTTCCTTTTAGGCTTGGGGATTTCTTGAGTATATCAAATTTATGTTCATTACAACTAACCTTGACATAGATGAATCTGTGTTTATGCTCAAGTATTTTTCCGACCCTTGTTGCTTCCGTGAGATAAGTTGTTTCAATTTGAGATTTTGTTTTTAATTATTATTTAACTATTTCTAATGCGTTTTCTTTGTTTTGTTCTTCTATATTCGCAATTATAAGATTTAAGGATCTTTTGTGGCCCTCATGGTCGAGTACAATTGGTTTATTAATTTCATCTTTGATGGATTTAATATCAAAGTTATTTTTTCTATTATGTAGGGATGAGTTATTATGTAGTTGTTCTTTTAGATTTTTAATCTCACTTTTTAAGGTGTTGTTTTCTTCATCCATTGCTTGTTTACTATGTTTTTTTATTTTTTTTATTTTACCTTTCATTTCTTGAAGTTCAATTTCGAGTGTGATTATTTTATTTTCTAATGATTTGTAGTTGTTGTCAAGGATGGTAGTTAGCTCTAGTTTGAAATTGTTTTCTCTGTCTTCTCTTCTTCTTTCTTAAGATTCAATGTACTCATAAAGACTCTCTAAAGAAATTTTACTTGGTCTGCCTTTGCTAGAGTGAGGCTGAGAAATATGAGGGGAAGTATTCAGAGTGTAATAAAAAAAAACTTAACAAGAGGATGGTAAGTGGGAACGTGTGCACCTGTAAAGAAAAACTAGTGTGAGGTTGTCATCACAGCATATAGGTTGCTAGAGTCCAGTATTTGATGTCACTCGCAGAGAGATAAAATGGCCTCTGATAGCAGAATCACACCACATGACCGCACCAGAGAATACACGACCACATCGGACCACTTACACCATAAGAGTCGTAGCTATAATGGAGACGAGACCATGTATTGAAGTGTCAGATCAAAACTTGATTAATTGTTCAGATATCGCTCAGATATTGTGTCACAAAAAATCAGAATTTCTCAAGAAAAATCAGAGGCATATTTCATAGTCTGCAGCCAAAAGGAATGAAGGTCTTCTACTCCAAACGTAGTCCTGGTCTCAATCCAGAATTTTCTTATCTAGTTTCCTGTGATCCTTCAATGGCGCAAACAACTTCAACTTACGAAACCGCATAAGTAGAAGTTATGAAACAACTGAGCCACATAGATTAGGGTACGCCATAGAGATCTACGAACTGGAGAGACCCACCGCAGAACAGGCCGTAGACAATATTTATAGGCCAGACTACTGCATATGTATAAACGATTTGCAACTTTGGGAGACCCAAAGTCACAAGTCCAAGAGATATTAGAGCCACAAATACCGTAATGTGGTTTACCATAGAGGTATGAATCCAAGGTTCCAGAAACCACAGAAGTATGTCTTCAGATAGAAAGTATGAAACCAGAGGATCCATCTCAGGAATTTGATTGCCTTATTTTCACCTCAGTAGCAGCAATGATACCCAAATGTATATTATATAAAAATATGATAATATTCCACATTTCAATATTTTTATTATTTTTCAATTTATCTTTATATAAATTAATAATTTAATAATTATAATAAATTACACCTTTTTTTTTTAAATAAATATAAATATTTTAAAAAATTATAAATAATAACATTAATAAATTGAAATATTTTTCAATATAAAACAAACCAAAATAGTTAAAAATAAATTATTTTAAAATTTCCAATATTTCCAATATAGATTATATATAACTAAAAAACAAATACAATTATATAAATTGAAATATATTTAATTCACTGATTACTTTAAAATTAAATTTCAATTCTTAAAAATTTCAACTAAGCCACAACGGAAAAACCTTCCACGCCACCAAAGAAAACAACCTATGTAAGAAAAAAGCGCAAACGTGAAAGCAATGAATTGTGACTTGATGTGTTCCGAGGGAAGCTGAGGATGATGAAATTCCCAACCCGTAAACCAATGTGACATAATTCAAATAATGATGCCCTAGCAAGGTTAGAGCTAGGACATTGAAGGAGATAAAGGTGAGTTTCAGAGCCTGCAACCTGTACTCTATCTATATGAGCACAAAGTGATAACTGAAGCCAAAAGAAAATGTATATAACCCGTAAACACATAAATAAATTTGAGTTTTTTGAATAGTCGTAAATAAATTTATTGGTTCTCTCTCATTTATTTTAAATACATAGATAAAATTCTCTCGTTGGGTGTGGTACCCCACTAACCTCTTCACACATATGTCATCCAAGGTGAATAGGGGTGCAAAATCCACTAACCTTTTCACATGTGTCATCTACTTTAAAATAGCATGAGTGATTTTGGACACATGGGGACACAAAAAGGCGAGATATATACTAGATTTATGGGAATAACGCCCAACCACTCTAATGTTTGATGTTTATGGTGATAGTTCTAGACCTCTCCAATGTTTGATGTTTATGTAAGAGCTTTGGCCAACGTTGAACAATGTGGAATGGACGAGGAATGTTTATTACAAATTCTTGGTTTCAATGACTCAAAACGAGAGGTACTTGTGTGAGAATATGTTATATGGGTTTTCCTTGAATCCTTAAAGTTTTAGTTTTGGCATTAGTTGCGTTAATTTTATTTTTTATTTTCTTTGTTTCAATTGTGTGCACTATTCTTTGTTTTTTCTTGGTTTCAATCACTTTATGGTCTTAGTTTTATGAAGGAATATTAGTCGCGTAGCATGGGAGATCATCTTGCCTTGTTTGTTAAGGCCAAGGTTGATCCTTTTGGTTTTTTTGGTAAGTATGTTGAAAATTTTTGTAGTGGAGTGAATCCTAACCATTTCTCCATGAAATGAAGATGTGAGTGTAGATTAAGGGAAAACATCAATTAACATAGAAAAGAGATAATGTATAATCAAATTCAGGGGAGCATAGGGTTGTCTATGATTGGGATATCAACGTTGAATTGGAGATTTAGATCCCTCATAGTAGGAAGGGCACAAAATTCAAAAATTGTGAACGTGTATTTGCATATGAAAATGTTTGTGGGGAAGCTCTTAATCAACGTTGAATTGGGGAATTAGATCCCTCATAGTAGGAAGGGCACAAAATTCAAGAATTGTGAACTTGTATTGGCATATGAAAATGTTTGTGGGGAAGCTCTTAATGAAATGAGCAAGAATCCAATGAAGAGATCCTATTGTAACTAGATGAAATTCAACTATAGGTGAAAAAAATTCCAAGATACTAGCATCAATGTTGTCAAGTCATTATCAACATGTTATTATGTGTTTTTGTAAGACTACTGGAATTGGAGGCTTAATTCCTCCACTGGTCCTTTCATATAATTCAATAGTTTTAATTACATTATTAATATTTTTAATTTATGCATTTGCAATAATTATGGTCTATCGTTTTTTCTTGGATGTGAGAAGCATTTTTATGCCCTCAACCTTTTATGGTGTTTTGATTTTGATAATGAAGTGGTCTCACACCATCTAAATTAAATATTTATTTTAATGCTACTAGTGTGGTTTCCTATTGAAAAGTTGGAAACATCAGCTATTTTTTATCATTTTTCCATATATATAGTGTGATTGGGAAGAAGAACTGTTATTTTTCACCTTAATTTAATTCTCCACCTCGATTCAATTCCCACTAACATGTTTAAATCATTTCATTTCTAGTATATTGTTGTAATAGTTTTTAATATTAATATTTTTTATATGACTAACCGTAAATCTTAAAGAACCTTTGATGCAATCTCTATGGTTGCTCTAGATTATCCCACTCTTGATGACTCTTTGTTGTAACCAAGCTCACTTTTCATTTTCCCTCAAAGTAATTTTCTATGATCTCTCACTATTTTCTTGTGGTTTTTTTCAAACTTAGGTTGGGTATTAAACCTATGGTCAATCTTTGAGCGATCAAACTATTCCCAATACCTGAGACTAAAGGATTGAACTCTGCACTTACCCAAAGCTCCATATATAATTTTAGCCCGAGGTGCATGGCCTTCCTCGTTCATGCCGAAGTGTCCTCAGTGAAATATTTGTGATTCAATCAATGACCATGATCCATTCTCGAAATCAATGGCTCACAAAAATTGCGAGGGGGGTCCCCCTATGACATCAATGGAGGGGGGGGTCCGCACTCGAAGTTCCGAGTGGTGATTCCGCTCATTTGATCGAGAATTGAGACTTGGTGGATTTAATCAACGATTTGTAGGGGGTACCCGCATGACGTAAGAAAAAGAGGGGGATATGCACTCACCATGCACCGTTAATTTAATCGACAACTCTCATGCACTTATTTTGAGATTCCATCCACTCTAACCTTGATCTAATCATTACATTCAACTCCCACTCCGTGTACAAATTTCTACGAGCCTCGATTCTTCTAATTCAACTAACCCTAACCTTCACTCCACCACTCTTGTACCAAACCCACTCACAAGTTCTTGACCAAGGATTTTTCTTGCACGTGGTCCTCCTGACACTCTCTAAACTGTGACTTTATTCTCGAGCCAATATTGGGAATAAAAGAATAAAATACCAAAGAAACTATACAAAACACCGATTTTGTTATAATTCACAAGGATTTAATTACAAGGGCATGTTATAGTCCTCTCTTCCCGTTGTAGAGTTCTCCTTCTCCTTCATTGAGTTGGTTTTTCTCTAGTCCTCGAGACTCTCCGACTAATCGAACCCTAGTTGAACATACATGTATAGTTCTATTGGCTAGAAAATATCCTAATAGAAACAAATATATTTTTGACACCTCCCTCAACAACCTAACATTTGGAAAATCACCATCTTATCGAACAACCATAACCTATATTTCTCTACAATATAAACACTTGTAATGACATCAATTTACCTAATTTTTACAAATTACATTAGAGGGAAATGTCTTTCCCTTTGGAAATTTTATGAACCCTTTGGGGTCTAGTCAAAATAGATTGAGTAGGATTGATGCTCCTACATCAGACTCTCCAGGTAGAAAATTTTCATGGCCTCACGGTCATGTGCTATTAATTGTTGAATCCCTTAGGATTATAGACTTTATGTTTTTGATGTGCATTAGATATTTTTCCTAGCTATCTTAATATTGCTTTTAGATTTCCAGGATCCCATACGCTAGTTTGTTGTTTCCTTCTTTCCTTGTTGATGCAATCCCCTGCAGTAAACCATATGATGTAACTGATTGCTTCCTATTCTCTAGAGTACCAAATTTTTTTGTACATTCTTTATCAACATCGCCAACTCCTCCATTTCAGTAGCCAACTTGTCATCTTTCTCGGACAAACTGCTGACACTATTAATTTGCAGCAATACCTCCAAAATATTCATGTCTTAAATGATCATCCTATCACAGAGCCCCCATTCTTCATTAAAAAAATTTGACAGCCCTTTACATGGATGCTACATGGAATATAGACTTCCATCCTTTAAAATGGATCTGTTGTAACAATTTTTCTATTCACGAATTGTTGAATTTTCTTTATTTCTTCTGTTATCACGCAGGAGTTTTTCTTAGCCGTGGGAGAAAACTCTTAATGTATCCTCTGACCAATTTGGTATTGAAAGTTGGACCTTCCAATCTAGAGAGAGATCTATCTACAACTCAGCTATTCAATGCCACTTCAAGAGTTGGTTGTGTGCTCAGATCAATGACCAAATATTTGTTATGATAAGGATTTAATGGAGTGGTTGGATAGAGACAGAATCATTGGGCATAGATTCCAATTGGATTAAAACTTAACCAAATTGAAAATCATTGGATCATCAATATACAAAGACAATATAGACAACTTATACTAAGTCATCAAGTTATGGTGAGATGTAAGGTTGAAGGGAGAAGAAAAATCCAGTGCACAAAAGAATTCAAGTGAGATAAATTCCTTTACAACTTTAAAGAGAAAGGGCACAAGTATTTAATTACTATGAAACCAGAGCATCTAAGATCAATTTTGATTCCATTAGGGGAATTTTGAGGTCTAAAATGGGCCGCCTAAGAAAAATGTACCACCAAAATAAAATTTTTAAGAACCAATAGGATTTAAGATGATGATGTCAACCATGGGGGATGATCCACCATTTTTGAAGTAAAAAAGTAAAAAAATAAAATAAAATAATAAAATAAAATAATAAAATAATAAAACTACTTTTCCAACTGGTATTTTCAACTTATCTCCCTAAGGTTTTACTCAAATTTCGAGTGGGAGTACTCACTGGATGCAAAATTCAATTCTTCATTCAAGGAGTACCCATGTTACATACTTTAGATGGACCCTGCTACACAAAAAATAAGAAATACATGGAAAAATGTGATTGAAATCACGTTTTTCATGTATTTCTAATTTTTCGTGAAGTAGGGTCCATAGAAAGTATGCAACATGGGTAATCCTTGGATGAGGAATCAAATTTTACATCCAGAAATTGTTTCTGCTAAAAAATTGAGTAAAACCATAGGGAGATAAATTGAAAATACGAGTTGAAAAAATAGTTTTTTTTCTTTTTTCCCTATAGAATTTGATGATGTAATCTAATCTCATTTTATTATTTCCACTATTATTTTATAATTTCCTTAGGAGGCCCATTTTATATCTCAAAATTCCCCTAATGATTTTCTATAAATTAAATAATGAAGATAAACATTCAAATGGAAAACATAATATAGAAACAATCACTTAAGAAACACAAACCAAAAAAATCTAACACATGAATATTAGAGTAAATGATCAAGTACTTTTATTAAGATTTATGAAAAGATCTCAGTATACAATAACTTTTAACATTCAAAACCAAACTCTTTTTACATCACAAAAGATAGTACTTATAGGAAAACACAACAAGCTGTTTGCATAATTTCCTCAAAATAACATTAATTACAAATTCTAGGAAAGTGTGTTTCAAGATAATCATAAAGATTAGGTCCTCAATTTCTTCTGAGATCCTCGTACCATTTGCTCCTCCACATTTTTCGATCCTAAAAGTCCTGAAAATATGTGATCTAATAAGGAAAAAATAACCAACTTTATCTGATACTAGAAAATGATTTGGGCGCTAACATAAGCGCTATGAAAATATATAGTTTTTTTGTGACATGATGAATGAATCCTTTTCGATACTTGGAGTTATCTTATTTGATTGCTAGAAATATATATATTTCCTTGGAAAGCTTAACCTTCATCAAACCTTCGAATCTGGTCCTTATCATGAAAATTTGGGATTTGATTGCCATATTTTGACATTTAACTGCCTTCAAATTTGGGAGAGATTAATTCCTAATTTTATTCCACAGTATACGGAAACAATTTTTTTATGAGAATGCTCAATTTATTCAATGCCATCTATTGAATTGATGCCCAAATATTTCCCCAAAATACTAATTAAATTTTTTAATTTTGGATCTGGAGTTGACCTTAGTAAAAAAAAATAGAGAGTGAAAAAACTCATAAAACTTTCAAATTTTCTTAGTGTTGGAAAAGGAGTAAGTGTTGTAGACATGTTTTTTTTACAAATCTATTCTCCCTTCTGAACCAATCGGGCTACCACCCCATCTTTTGCAGTTTTTAGTCCTGCCTCTATTTTTGTTAAAGTCTACAACATATTTCTTAGTATATATCTTGTTGATGATTGTGAGCATGATTTATTTCATTCACCATTGTTTATCGCGTTTATGTTTTAAATATTAAATATGTTTATCTAGAATGGTCATTCCTAGGTCATAATCAAATCCAAGTCCGCCTTTAGAAATAGGTAGACCTAAAGTTGGCATACTGGACATCTTTTACAATAATAGTTACATCAAGATAGTTATTATGTATGAGTGAATTGGCTAGCATAAGATAATTTCTGACATCTAAATCAGTTGCCTTACTCCTTATAATTCTTAGTTAATCCTTCATTAACACCAAACGGTCACCTGTCATACTTCATCAAAATGAAAAAAATCAAACTGGAGTTCTTCGAGGCACCAACATAAATTAGAAAAAAAAATTTATTAAACTTCCCAGTTTCAATACTTAAATATAGTACTATCTCACGACTTATGGGCTTAGATACCATTCACTTCATTTGGATAACACTTTGTTTCCTTTGAAATTTATTTAGCATTGTTAATGCCTCACATAGAGCGCTTCCATTGTTACAAATTGATCAAAGACAAATTTTCATGTTGCTCTCTAGAATTTGAATCTTGTGATCCAAATCAAAATTATTGAATGGGTCTTTCATTTTGCAACAATTATTGATTAGTTTTTTCTCTATAAGCAGGAGAATAACCCCTGATTTCCTGAAGCTGATCTCCAAGGAAATGCACAAAATATATTTTGAGTTCTCAAGCAATGGAGCCATTCATAATAAAGCGACATACCATTTCTTAAACCTGCAAGAATATAAATACAGTAAAAAAGAGGAAGCTTCACATCCTATCTCTACTCTTTTGCTATTCCTACATTGTTCATAATATCTAAACCTTTACATTTCACAATAATGTTGCTAGACTTTGCACTTGGTGCTATGTAATCATTTAAGATAAACATGGACATAAGGCATTCAAGGTTTTGGAAAGTGGGATCGAATTCTCGCCATCTATATCTTCTAAACTATTCATTTGATACTTATTGCATTAGGGTTTGAATATTTTTGGCACTTTTACTCTTGGAAACATAGTCATTTTCCATGTTGCTTAAGCATCGACCAAATATTAGATTCGCCACTTCTTGTAGTTGTCGACTTCTTCTTGCATCTATCCATTTGGAGTTGACATAGATGATCATTTATGGATTAGTCATCTTCAATCTATACTTGAATTTCTCCAATGGAGGTTGGGAAAGGAATACCCTTAATACCCTCGCTCTCGATAATATGATTATTGAAAAACCTTAAAAACCATTTAATAATTGGTACACTCATTTACGTGAGCATTTGAAAATTGGTGTTGAATACTTTTCTACATTGGAAAATGATGGCGCACCTTCACAAACTGACACTTGGTTTAAACAAAGTTTATATATATATATATATATATATATTTTTTTTTTTTTTTTTCTTGAAAGGTTTGTACCACATGCGTGAAGGGAAGTAGCATAATAACACCTTTTTATTGCAAGGTGTTTTATAACACCTCCATGTGTAGTGCACCAATTCCCCTTATGGGATCTTCCCCATTGTGGCTCGGTGTTGTGTTGAGGTATGGTTCATAACGCTGAATTGTGTTTTGGTTGATGTTTGGTTGCTAATATATTAGCACTGAGCTCATGGACTTAGGTCGATAGTTGAATATTGGGCCTCTGGACCACCATTTTTAATTAAAAACCACTTCAACCCTGCAATGAACCTAGGACCAAAATTTTCCTTAAAATTTGATTCTTTATTTCCCCAAACCTGTAACTTATTTTTGCTTAAGATTCCATATTTTTGTACCCAATTCCAATTCATTCTCTGCATTGGCACTACGAAATCAAAAAATTTACAAAATTGCAAACTTCACGAGTGCTACAAAATGGCCAAAGCCCAGGGGCACTACAAAATCACCCATAAAGTGTGTAAAATTTATAGGGTGATGAAATCAACTACAATGGGGATGTTATCCTCCCTGTGAGGCAACAAAGAAAAAGTTGACCAAGTGATTGATCCATTAGGTTGCTCCCAAATTGAATACCAATAACCTGCAACTTGTACCTGCTCCATGATATGTTTATAACCTGGAATCAATCCCAAACTGAAAACTAAAAACCATACACTGTTGCAAACTGAAATCCTACTGCTGAAAATTGAAAATTGAAATGTTGAAAATATTCTCAAACCTTTGAGCTTATTTATGTACAAATTACTACCCTATTCTAATCACTTAGCTTCAAGGTCAAGTAATCTAAAATACCCAATGTAACTAGGAGAGTAGCAAACTTCTTAACTGAAACCTACATTCATTTTTGTGGAAAAATAGGATAGGAAAGGTAAATAAGGATAATAACAAAAAAAAAAGTGAGTATCTCATACATACAATTTTTGGATTCTTCCCTTATGAAGGTAAAATTGTATGATATATTAATAAAAACTAACTCCATGTAATTTTCCATCGAATCTTGGAAAGAAAAAGGAAACTCGTTTCGGTCAAATATAGGCTCACTGATTTCTCGAAACTGGAGATTAACATTTTCTTATAGAGAAAAAATTACTGACTAATCTTGTATACTATCATGATCTTCTTTGCTTCCCTTTTGTGATTTTGTTTGATAGTTGTCATACCCTATCTCATTGTTTTCATAAAATTTCTGCAAATGAATACTTCCAGCAATAGAGAATTCTACTGCTTTATTTTGTAGATAATCCTCATCAAAATCATCATACTTAATATATATGGGTAAATAAAAATCCTTTTTATAATAAAAAATAAATTCTTGATTTCTCATTCCTATTTCTTTAACAAGCAATTGTTCTCCATAGGAACTTGCAACATTAAATCGTTCATCAAGTTGACAACTCAAATCATAACAAAAACTATGTGAAGTATCTTTAAAATTATCACATGTAATTTCAACTTCACTTTGCAGGAGAATATCTTCATTTTGCTGTTGAAAACGATTTTTTGAATAACGTCTCTGATAAGACGGATCTAGGGGCTTACTCAGAGCCCAAAAAATTTCTTATTCCATTTGAAATTATTTAGTAATTCTATCTAAACAATTAATCTTGTCTTATTGATTAGAGATGTTATATGAATTGCGAAAGGGATATATAAATGAATATAAATATTCATGCAATTAATCATTAGAAAATATACTAATCCATTCCTTAAAACATTGAACAAAAACAGGGTTTGTCACATAATCTGTTATCTCGATTGATGAAGTAATTTGATTAGTAGGTGAGCTCGCCATCCTGAAATTAATGGAGTGGCCAGTGAATTTTTTGAGCTATGAATACTTCTAATAGAGGAGTCACCATGAATACACTACAAGGAAAATACCTTCTAGTGGAAGTTACAAGGGAAATTTTTAGAGTTATAAAATTGGCAAAAATTGTCAAAAAAACATCCACTACAATATTTGTTTGTGACAAATAATGTTTTAGTGGAGATTATAATAGAACTTCGTCACACCCAAATTTTTTTGGGCTGCCAGAGGTTTTAGTTGATGTTTTTTTTGTTGTGCACTTCATGGAACAACTAGCATCAGTGCGCTACACATATAAATGCAATGGGATGCATACATAACTATAATCACTAAGACGTTGAATGAAAAGAACACCAGTGCATAATAAATATTGCACCGGTGCTAATACATAATTTTTTTTTGTAAGGAACAACACCGGGACACACAAAAAATAATTGTAATCCCGATGCTTTTGTTTAAACTTGTAGTGTCAATGTGTATTGTTTGTATAAATGCACAGGTGAATTTGTTATATAAAATGACATGTATTGTTAGTTTTCATAATGCACCGAGGCTGGAAATAATATTTTGTATGATGAGGGTGTTAGTTCTATGAAAGCACTGGTTAGTTAATAATTACAATGCATCGGGGCATTAATTGCAAACAATACTAATGCCTGGAGAATTAAACGTCATGGTGTTGTTATTTTCCAAAAAGACATCGGTCATGCAAAAATATGTCGTCACGGTTCTTTATATAATATAATGAACTGAAGCTTTTTTGTGTTATGGATGCACTATTTTTTTTATGATAATTTCTCTTTTTTGGAAATATTGAACTATGATAGTGCAATTATTGTAATTCATTAGGGGAATTTTGAGGTCTAAAATGGGCCTCCTAAGGAAATTATAAAATAATAGTGGAAAAAATCAAATAAGATTTGATGACATCATCAAATTTTAGAGGGAAAAGTGAAAAAACTACTTTTTCAACTCATATTTTCAACTTATCTCCCGAAGTTTTTACTCAAATTTCGAGCGGGAGTACTCGTTGGATGCATAATTTAATTCATCATCCAAGGAGTACCCATGTTGCATACTATCGATGGGTCCTACTACATGAAAAATGAGAAATACATAAAAAAACGTGATTACAATCACGTTTTTTATGTATTTCTCATTTTTTGTGTAGTAGAGTTCATCTAAAGTATGCAACATGGGTACTCCTTGGATGAGGAATTAAATTTTGCATCCAACGAGTACTCCCACTCGAAATTTGAGTAAAAATTTTGGGAGATAAGTTGAAAATACGAGTTGAAAAAGTAGTTTTATTATTTTATTATTTTTTAATATTTTTACCCTTTTATTTAAAAAATGGTAAATCATCCCCCATGGTTGACATCATCATCTTGAATCCTATTGGTTGTTATGCTTTATTTTTATTCTACATTTTCTCTCTTAGAGGCCCATTTTAGACCTCAAAATTCCCCTAATGTTTTAAAATCCGTTATTCGTCGAAAAATTGAAATATATATATATATAACAACATTATTAATATAAATTAAATTTTGATTAGTTCATTTGTAAATGTTGTTTGGATTAATTTGTTATATTATCAGATATCACATCTCTTCATTATAATATTTAATCATCCATATATTTAATCAATGGTGTAACATTTCACAGTGACATTGGATAACACAATAGAATAAATTAAAATGTGTTTTAACATATATCAATAAGAGACTCTTTGCCATAAAAAATGGGATTGTTATTGGTAACTCATTGTCTTTTAATTGGGACACTATGTCCATTACATTAAATAAAATGCGTGATTCTCACAAACACTTATTTCAAAAAATACAACAGGTTGCAATGATATCCAAATAGATCATCATTATTTGCTGGAAATGTTGTCAGTGCTCGAGCTACTTCCATGACTTGGGTTATTTGGATGAATGTTTTGTTAATTGCATCAATTGTTTTCGTCTTCTTGATCTGTTCCATCTGAAAACATAAAAATAAAGTGTAATGATTGTATCTACTTTGGTGAGAATGATGAAAATTGAAATAAATAATATACATCAATGTAAATCAAATAATAATGTACCATAGCAATAAGTGACTCAGTAAAACTACATGGTTTCAAAAACTAAGTCTCATGCCTTCATATAAAGTCTTCTGTTGGTGTAGTTCCATTGTTTTCTACATGTTTTAAATCTCGTTATAAACCATATATTTAATATAAAGGAGTTTTTGGTTCTATTAATTATAAACTCAAAGAAGTAAAACAACATACATACTTAGAAATTTCACAATTAATTTTTAATATTCCAACATATACTCACAACCCATATTTAACCCAATGTCAATCAATTCCTTCGATGGCTCTTTTTTGTATGTTAGCGAGTATTTGAATACATTCAAGGATGATTGTTGTAGAACAACTTAAAGTATACAAAAATGAAATCTTGAGCTGTTATAAGGAAATATTAACATTTATTCAAAAACTTTGAAACTCAAAGAAGTAAAACAACATACATACTTAGAAATTTCACAATTAATTTTTAATATTCCAACATATACTCACAACCCATATTTAACCCAATGTCAATCAATTCCTTCGATGGCTCTTTTTTGTATGTTAGCGCGTATTTGAATACATTCAAGGATGATTGTTGTAAAACAACTTAAAATATACCAAAATTAAATCTTGAGTTGTTATAAGGAAATATTGAAATATATTCACAAACTTTGAAATCAACCATTTTCTTCCTTGTCATCTTGTTTTATGTGGTGAATGTGATCCACTTTGTTTTCTTTTCTGCAAGAAAATACTTGAAAATTAATATTTGATATTAAATTATTTTCTTATATGTACAAAGTCAATCATGATTACATACATTTGAGGTAAGTTGTTGTTTATATGACTCCTACTGTGATGGAATTATGTCCATTTTTTTTTTACCATCTCCTTGTACATTTTTTTGGACATTCCTACTGACATGTTGATCATTTGGGATTTTTATAATCTTCCTGAAAAAAGAATTAAACTATTTTTATATTAATATATGAAAACTAAATATAACAAAATTGATATTAATAAATGAATGGTTTGTAGTAATATATACATACAATTCTAAAATATATTTTAAATTAGGAATACTACCTTTTGAATGATTATTTTTTTTTGTTGTAAGTTTTTTCTATTAAAAGTTTGACATGTCTCATTGACCATTACTCTAGAAACGATTCCTGTAGTTTAGATATTATTTGTTTCTTAGAATCATTGGATTGATTTTTTTATTGTAAGTGGAAAGTATGTCGATATGTTCGTTCCACTAGATCCCTCATAGTTTTGTAAAAATTCCCCCCCTATTTCATTAACCTCCACCACCACTCCAGATGAGCTTAGGACCAATTCATCATCATTTACGTGTTCTATAAATTTTTTTTTTCTTAGAACGACATTGATATTTTCCTTCATTGTTGCTCCTTGTAGAACATTAAGAATATATGAATTAATGGATTGTTTAAAACATGTTATCTAATATTATTAAGTATATTATTAATGAAAAAAAAAACTCATATAGAATACTAGTTTTTCATTCACCTGATTCATCCTTTTGCAAAAATTTTATCAGGGTTTTACACTCTTTCACACTTATATTATAAATAATCTTATTCACCTTCTTCAGTTTTTGGTTCTGCATGACACGCACTAACCAATCCATATTAATTAAACTTACATATAGTTCAAACATATTAATTTTGTAACGAATTTACAAATAACTTTCCTTCTCTGCTTTTTTCAATGTGCTATCATTGTGTCGATCAATATTTTTTCTACGAGACACCTTCTCTAACATTTTTAATCAATATACAACATTTAACATTCAATACAGAAACCATTAAATATATTTTGTAAATAAATCAAATAATTTTCAGCCAAAAAGAGCTATGGTAACCGGTGTGTTTATCCCAATAAATGCACGGGGATTTTAATTGTTCAACATTGTCAGAGAAAATTACTTTTTTAAAATAATTTTAAATTATGACAGTGTGATTTGTAACACTAAACACACCACATTGATTTAAAAATGTTATTTGGAAAAGGCGCACCAGTGCATTATATTACACCAGAAGCAACGATGAATACACTGGATAAAACCAACTGGATATAACATCTCGTCCTGAAGCTGAACCACACTAGTCAGTTCAAAACAATTCGAAAACTTTCTCTCTAATGTTATGACAATTGAAAGATATTTGAAAAAAAAAACCGATACTATTATAATATACAGGTGCATTGTAGTACATAGGGTGTACTATGGAACATACATCCATTTAAAAAAAAAAGGGCAGGGACAAAAACGTTTGGATCTAATTCAATAATTGATTCCCCTACTTTACCTATAGATATATTAGTTAATATAAAATTGTTTGGAGGAATTACTTGAGAAAAAACCTGCCACTCTTTTGAATCTTGATCAACACTTTCTTTATGAACAAGGGACTCAACATAATTTTCAATGCTTTCATTAGGAAAAGGATTTCGATCAAAATGCCACACATGATATCTTAAGTTCATCCAATTTTCAATTATAGTTTTACGTGAAAGAGCTATATTTGAAGCAATGTCACAAAATGGCTTATATAAAAGCGACTTAGTCTAGACAAATGTTTCAAAATATTCTGACTCCTCATCAGGAAAAACATAAAATCGTTGCCAAACACGCACAATATCATGGAAATCTCATGGTACCCATGGATCATTCTTACGACCAACATAAAAACTCCATGATCTTTTCGCTTCTATTAAGCACAAATGTTCCAAAAAGGGGGTTTAGGTTTGATAAACATCAACAAAATTATTTCCGCATGAAATTTTATCAGAATGTGGTGTTATATCTTGGTATAATTTCTTACCAAAATTCAATGGGAACAATTTGTGACTACACACAACAAGAGGTAGCTTTAGCAACATATGGAAAGTTTCTTGAGCTCCAATGTCACACTCAATAAGCATTTCACCAAGAAACCTTCTATATGTAGATAGCACATGAGTGTCACGTCCACTTGTAGAAGTAGCTCTTGTCAACATTTTATGATAGCTTTATGATCTTCTTTCTACCTTCAAATAATATTTCACAATATATTTCAAAATAATTTCCATTAGAGGAAATTTCAGCCTAAAAGTGGCCTCTTAAGGAGAAATAATAAAATACTAGTTATGAATTTTGGATGCAGAATTAAATTATGCGTCCAATGAGTACCCATTATGCATACTTTTGTGAAGACTCACTTTGCTAAAAAATGAAGATACATTAAAAAAATGTTTTGAACACATTTTTTAATGTATCTTCAATTTTTATGAATGTGGGTCTTCTCAAAAGTATGCATAATGGGTACTCGTTGTACGCAGAATTTAATTTTGCGTCCAACGAGCGTCTACACTTGAAACTTGAGTAAATCTATAATGAGATAAGCATATATATATATATATATATATATATATATATATATATATATATATATATATATATATTCCCTCCAAATTTTTTACATGTACCTCTTTTTAAATTTAAAGGATTTTAATTGGTTTACATATATTATGTACATGCAAATTTCATGGACACTTTTAGGCTAAAATTTCCTCTAATGATGTCAAGAAAAAATTGGCTAGCAATCAACATTTTCTCACCACATTGTTAAAATATATACATTGTGAACATTTAAACGATCATTGTTTTGTGTTGGTTCATATTTCTTTCTCCCTTTTTCATCCATGAACATTTTTTAATCAACATGAACCTGCCATGGAGCATCATAGTGACATGATAGGATAAACCCCTTTTTCGTAAACATGAATCCACACTACATTTCATATTCCTTTGGACTTGGTTCACCAAATTCTCATAATCTTCTTCAAAATTTCATAAAAAAAATTGTTCAGTTTTTAAAAGGAATGGATCACCATTCAGACTTTGAGGGACCATGAAATTTCTACTATTTATGCCACATGGATTCCATGTCATTACATATTTGTCAAAGTAGAACTTTGTTTCATGGACCAATCCAATGTTTTCATATTTGGAGCTCCAAAAAACCACAAGAATTTTCAGATATGCGTCGAACCTCTATGCAGCCACTCGTATCTAACAAAAATAAAGATGCAGTTAACATATATAAATCAACCATAACAACAAATATTTTCTTACAAATTCTTGTACAACATGAGAAAAATAAATGAGAATGAACTTATACCAAAAGTATTTAGCACCAAGATATTTCCGCAGAACTAAATCATGGAATATATTGGATCTTTAGTGCATATTGAATCTTTCCCAAGGTCACCCGTAGGAATCATGGACCTGCTACGAAAAGGAGAATCTATGTTTTCAAGAAAGGCTTCTCACAAATGAGAATCTATCTGCATGAATAACCTTGCAGTTTTAAAGCTCATTTCATCAATCAAAATATATCGAATGTGCCTAATTTCTTCTTAAAACATTGCTAAAGCCTGACCATTCCACTGTTTCATATATTTTATAGGAATTTTCAAAGAAAAGTGTATTGTTTTTCGATGTATATTAAAAGAAAATATACCAGTTGGAGAAAGCAATAACAATGGACTTCTATCATCTGCTATTGACGTAGAAAGAGGATGAGAAATACAATGAATAAGAGAAGACTTGTCAGTTCGAGTGGTTCATTGAATAATCATTTTCAAAGGATCCTTGTTTACAACATTCACAAAGAGCCAAAAAATAATTTCAAAAGTAGCTTGTTTCCTTGATAAAGAGGAAGGTGAAAAAAATGTCTCCCCAACTTATTTTCCATTAATAACACTCGTAGAATGCACATATTTTATAAAATGGACAGCCTATTCTGCAATATAATGAATATCGAAGTCCCTTCTACCAAGGTTTTCAGGTTAAGAAATGTTAATATTGTTTGGAGGAACTATTCAAGAAAAAACCTACCACTCTTCTAAATATTGATCAACTTTTTCTTAACGAACAAGGGACTCAACATCTTCTTCGTTTCTTTCATTAGCCAAGGGATTTTGACCAATATGCTACACATGATATCTTAAATTACTCCAATTTTCAATGATAGTTTCACTTAAAAACCCTATAACTGAAGAAATGTCATGATATGGCTTGTACCAAAGCAACTCAGTCCAACAAAATGTTTCAAAATCTTCTGACTCCTCATTAGGAACAACATAAAATCATGGCCAGACATGAACAATAGCATGGACATCTCGTGGTCTCCAAGGATCTTACTTATGATAGGCATAAAAAATCCATGATATTGTTGTTTCTATAAAGCACAAATGTTTGAAAAGACGGGGTCAAGTTTGATAAACCTCAACAAAATTATTTCCACACGAAATTTCATTGGAATGCAGTGTTATTTTTTGGTATACTTTATTTCCAATGTTCAAAAGAAAAAAAAATGTGACTACACACAACAAGAGGTAGCTTTAGCAACATATGGAAAGTTTCTTGAGCTCCAATGTCACGCTCAACAAGTGTTTCAACAAGAAACATTTTATACACAAATAACACAAGATCCTCACATGCAATTGAAGTAGTAACTCTTATCAACATGTTGTGATAACTTTTTGATCTTATTTCTACCTTCGAGGCATATTTCACAATATATTTAAAAACTGCATGTCGAGAAACAACTGATTGACAATCAACAGTTTCTGGCCACATTGTTAAAATATATACATTGTGAATATTTTAACGGTTATCATTTCATGGTAGTTCATAATTATTTCTCCCTTTTTCATCTATTAACAATATTGAATTAGCATGAACCTTCCATGGATAATCATAGCGACACGATAGGATAAACGCCTTTTTTTGTAAACAACAATCTACGCTACATTTCATATGCCTTTAGACTCGGTTCACTAAATTCTCATAATATTCTTTGGGATTGAAACAAAAGAATTATTTGTTTTTTAAAAGGCATGGATCTCCATTCAGATTTCGAGGGACCATGAAATTTTGACGATGTATGTCATGTGGATTCTAGGTTGTTACATATTTTTCAAAGTAGCACTTTGCTGCATGAACATTAAAGGGTTGGACCAATCCAATGTTTCCATATTCTGAGCTCCAAGAAACCACATGAAATCATGGATATGAGACGAACCTGTATGTTTCCAATCGTACCTAAAATAAATAAATATCTAGTTAAAAAATATAAACCAACCATAACAACAAAGATTTTGTTCCAAATCCTTGTACAACGGGACAAAAGAAATGAGAACGAACCTATACCAAAAGTCTTTAGCACCAAGATATTTTTGTAAAACTAACTCACGAAATATATTGAATATTTGGTGCATATTGAATCTTTCCCAAGGTCACCCAAAAGAATCATGGACCTACCACCAAAAGGAGAAGCCTTGTTTACATGAAAAGCTTCACGCAAATGGGATTCTATCTACATGAATAAACTTGGGCTTATAAATCTCATTTCATCAATAAAAATATATCGAATGTGCCTCATTTCTTATTGAAACATGACTAAACCCTTGCCAATCAACAATTTCATATATTTTATAGGAATTTTCAAAGAAAAGTGTATTGCTTTTCCATGTATATTAAAATTAGCTATACCAGTTGGAGCAAGCAATAACAATGGACTTCTATCATCCATTTTTGAAGTAGAAATAGCATGAGAAATACAATGAATAAGAAAAGGCTTGTGATTTCTAGTGGTTACTCGAATAAGCATCTTCAAAGGATCATCTTTTTCAACATTCACAAAGTCCCTAAAAACAATTTCTAAAGTAGTTGGTTATTCCTCTGATAAAGAGGAAGGTGACAATATTTTATTCCCAATTGAGTTTCCACCCACTCAATGCAATTTTTTTATAAAATCGATAACTTTTTTTGTAATATCATTTGACTCCATTGTTTCATGCCAATAATAATTAATATCAAAGTCCCTTCTACCAACATTGTTAAGGTTATAAATGTTAACATTTCTTGGAGGAATTATTCGAGAAAAAACTTGCCACTCTTCTAAATCTCGATCAACATTTTCTTCATGAATAAGGGACTCAACATCTTATTCATTTCTTTCATTAGGAAAAGGAGTTTGTTTAACATGCCAGGTGCGATATCTTAAATTCCTCCAATTTTCAATGATAGTTTCACTTGAAAACCCTATATCTGAAGTAATTTCACAAAATGGCTTATACAAAAGCAACTCAGTTTGAAAATGTTTCAAATGTTTTGACTCCTCTTCAGGAACAACATAAAATCATGGCCATACATGAAAAATGTTATGGAAATGTCATGGTCTCCATGACTCCTTATGACAAGCATCAAAATTGGTTGGGAGATTGGGTTTGTAACCTCACCCCCTCCCCCCAATAACAGAGAGAAAGCCCCTATCGTCGCTTCCACCTTTTCTTCCTTAACTTACCAATTTATCACACCAGTTAGTCAGCCTGATTTTGATGTTCTATTAAGCACAAATGTTCCATAAAAGGGGTTCAAGTTTGATAATCCTCAATAAAATTGTTTCCACACAAAATTTCATCAGAATACAGTGTTAGTTTTTGGTATACTTTCTTCGCAACATTCAACGTGAAAAAATTTGTGACTACACACAACAAGAGGTAGCTTTAGCAACACATGGCAAGTTTCTCAAGCTCCAACCTTACACTCAACAAGTGTTTCAGAAAGAAACCTTCTATATGCTTATAGCATAGGATCATCACATGCACTTACAATAGCAACTGTTGTCAACATTTCATGATAAATTTTTGTTCTTATTTCTGCCTTCAAGGCATATTTTGCAATATAGTTCAAAATTTCACGTCAAGAAACAATTGGCTGACATTAAAATTTTCTCACCACATTGTTAAAAGATCTACATAATGACAATTTCAATGGTCATCGTTTCATTTTGGTTCATATTTCTTTCTCTCTTTTGTCATCTATGAACAATGTTGACTCAACACGAACCTTCCATGGAGAATCATAGCGACATGAAAGGATAGAGCCTTTTTTCTCATAAAAAAAAATCCACACTACATTTCATTTTCCTTTGGACTCGGTTCATGAAATTCTCATAATTGTCTTCAATATTGGAGCAAAAAAAATGTTCAATTTTTAAAATGTGTGGATCATCATTTCAACTTATGAAGGACCATGAAATTTTGATGATGTATGTCACGTGGATTCGATGTTGTTACATATTTGTAAAAGTAGCACTTTTTTGCATTGACAATGAAAGGGTTGGACCAATCTAATGTTTTCATATTCAGAGCTCTGGGAAACCACGGGAAATTGTGAATATGCGCCAAACCTCTATGTTTCCACTCATACCTAAAAATAAATAAATATATAGTTAACATATATAAACCAACCATACAAAAAAAAATTGTTCCAAATCCTTGTACAACATCACAAAAGAAACG
Source organism: Pinus albicaulis (assembly GCA_034641835.2). NCBI lineage: Eukaryota > Viridiplantae > Streptophyta > Pinopsida > Pinales > Pinaceae > Pinus > Pinus albicaulis. Next base: position 877,482,881 of record CM076581.1, on the reverse strand, counting down.
AGAACGAACTTATACCAAAAGTATTTAGTAGCAAGATATTTTTGTAGAACTAACTCATGAAAGATATTGAATCATTGGTACATATTGAATCTTTCCCAAGGTCACCCACAAGAATCATGGACTTGCCACCAAAAGGAGAAGCCTTGTTTTCAAGAAAGGCTTCTAAAACACGAGAATATATCTACATGAATAACCTTGGACCTATAAATCTCATTTCATCAATCAAAATATATCGAATGTGCCTCATTTATTCTTGAAACATTTTTGAAGCCTAACCATTCAATGATTTCATATATTTTATAGGAATTTTCATAGTAAAGTATATTTTTATCCCATGTATATTAAAAGCAACCATACCAGTTTGAGAAAGAAATAATAATGGACTTCTATCATCTGTTGTTGAAGCATAAAGAGCATGATAAATACAATGAATAAGAGAAAACTTTCCATTTCCATCAGTTCCTTAAATAATAATTTTCAAAGGATCATTGTTTTCACTATTCGAAAAGTGTAGATTTTTTTTTTCAAAAGCAACTCGTTGTTTCTCTAATAAAGAGGAAGGAAGAAAATTTGACTCCCCAATTGAGTTTCCATTAAAAACACCTGCAAAATGTGCATATTTTATAAAATGCATAGTTTGTTTTGCAATATCATTTGACACTATTATTTCATGCCAATTATAATGAATATTGAAGTCCCTTCTACCAAGATTTTCAAGGTCATAAATGTTAACATTGTTTGGATGAATTATTAGAGGAAAAACCTGCCACTCTTCTGAATCTAATCAACTTCTTCTTCATGAAAAAAGGACTCAACATCTTCGTCATTACTTTCATTAGGAAAAGGATTTAAATCAACATGCCATGCGTGATATCTTAAATTTCTTCAATTTTCATTGATAGTTTCACTTGAAAACCCTATATCTGAAGTAATGTCACAAAATGGCTTATACAAAAGCAACTCAGTTTAAAAAAGTGTTTCAAATGTTTTGAATCCTCTTCAAGAACAACATATAATCATGGCCATACATGAAAAATGTTATGGAAATGTCATGTTCTCCATGGTCCTTCTTACGACAGGCATCAAAATTGGTCGGGAGAGTGGGTTTGTAACCTCACCCCCTCCCCCAATAACAGAGAGCAAGCCCCTATTGTCGCTTCCACCTTTTCTTCCTTAATTTACCAATTTCTCACAATAGTTACTCAGCCTGATTTTGATGTTCTATCAAGCACAAATGTTCATTAAAAGGGGGTCAAGTTTGATAATCCTCAATAAAAGTTTTTCCACATGAAATTTCATCAGAATGCAATGTTAGTTTTTAGTATACTTTCTTCGCAACATTCAACGTGAAAAAAATTGTGACTACACACAACAAGAGGTAGCTTTAGCAACACATGGAAAGTTTCTCAAGCTCCAATCTTACACTCAACAAGTGTTTCGACAAGAAACCTTCTATATTCACATAGCATAGGAGCCTCACATGCACTTACAGTAGCAACTATTGTCAACATTTCATGATAAATTTCTGATCCTATTTCTGGCTTCAAAGCATATTTTTCAATATAGTTCAAAATTGCACGTCAAGAAGCAATTGGTTGACATTAAAATTTGCTCTCCACATTGTTAAAAGATCTACATTGTAACAATTTCAATGGTCATCGGTTCATGTTGGTTCATATTTATTTCTCTCTTTTTTCATCTATGAACAATGTTGACTCAACTCAAACCTCCCATGGAGAAACATAGCGACATGAAAGGATAGAGCCCTTTTTTTCATAAACAAAAATCCACACTACATTTCATATTCCTTTGGAATCGGTTCACGAAATTCTCATAATCGTCTTCAATATTGGAGCAAAAAAAATGTTCAATTTTTAAAAGGTGTGGATCATCATTTCAACTTATGAAGGACCATGAAATTTTGATGATGTATGTCACGTGGATTCGATGTTGTTACATATTTGTAAAAGTAGCACTTTTTTGCATTGACAATGAAAGGGTTGGACCAATCCAATGTTTTCATATTCAGAGCTCTGGGAAACCACGGGAAACCGTGAATATGCACCAAACCTCTATGTTGCCACTCGTACCTAAAATAAATAAATATGCAGTTAACATATATAAACCAACCATAACAAAAAAAATTCTTCCAAATCCTTGTACAACATCACAAAAGAAATGAGAACGAGCCTATACCAAAAGTATTTAGCAGCAAGATATTTCTGCAGAACTAAATAATGAAATATATTGAATCATTGGTGCATATTGAATCTTTCCCAAGGTCATCCACAAGAATCATGGACTTTCCACCAAAAGGAGAAGCATTGTTTTCAGCAAAGGCTTCTAAAAAATGAGAATATATCAACATGAATAACCTTGGACCTATAAATCTCATTTCATTAATCAAAATATATATAATGTGCCTCATTTATTCTTGAAACATTGTTGAAGCCTAACCATTCAATGATTTCATAAATTTTATAGGAATTTTAATAGTAAAGTATATTTTTATCCCATGTATATTAAAAGCAACCATACCAGTTTGAGCAAGAAATAATAATGGACTTCTATCATCTGCTATTGAAGCATAAAGAGCATGATAAATAAAATGAATAAGAGAAAACTTTCCATTTCCATCAGTTCCTTAAATAATAATTTTCAAAGGATCAATGTCTTCACTATTCGAAAAGTGTCGATTTTTTTTTCCAAAAGCAACTCGTTGTTTCTCTAATAAAGAGGAAGGAAGAAAAAATGACTTCCCAATTGAGTTTCCATTAACAACACCTGCAGAATGTGCATATTTTATAAAATGCATATTTTGTTTTGCAATATCACTTGACACCATTATTTCATGCCAATTATAATGAATATTGAAGTCCCTTCTACCAAGATTTTCAAGGTCAGAAATGTTAACATTGTTTGGAGGAATTGTTAGAGAAAAAACCTGCCACTTTTTTGAATCTCAATAAAAATTTTCTTCATGAACAAGGGACTCAACATCTTTGTCATTACTTTCATTAGGAAAAGGATTTAAATCAACATGCCATGCGTGATATCTTAAATTTCTCCAATTTTCAATGATAGTTTCACTTGAAAACCCTATATCTGAAGCAATTTCATGAAATGCCTTGTAAAAAAACAACTCAGTCCAACAAAATGTTTCAAAATATTTTTAATCCTCATCAAGAACAATATAAAATTGTGGCCAAACATGAGAAATAACATGTAAATCTCATGGTTCCATGGATCCTGCTTACGAACGACATTAAAACTCCATGATCTTGTTGCTTATATCAAGCACAAATGTTCCAAAAAAGGTGGTCGAGTTTGATAAACCTCAAAAAAATTGTTTCCACATGAAATTTCATCAGAATGCAGTGTTAGTTTTTGGTATACTTTATTCGTAACGTTAAATGGGAAAAATTTTCAACTACACACAACAAGAGGTAGCTTTAGCAACATATGGCAAGTTTCTTGATCTTCAATGTCACGCTCAACAAGAGTTTTAGTAAGAAACCTTATATACAAAGATAGCACATGAGCCTCACATGCACTTGCAGTAGAAAATATTGTTGACATTTTGTGATAACTTTATGATCTTATTTCTTCCTTCGAAGCATATTTCGCAATATATTTCAAAACTACGTATCAAGCAACAACTAGCTGACAATCAACATTTTCTCGCCACATTGTTAAAAGATCTACATTGTGAACATTTAAACAATCATCGTTTTGTGTTGGTACATATTTATTATTCCCTTTTTCATCAATGAACAATATTGACTCACCATGAACCTGCATGATAGGATAGAACCCTTTTTTCCTAAACAAGAATCTACACCACATTTCGTATGCCTTTGGAATTTGTGGTATTGTATTCAACACATGGGCATATGAAATACACTTTGCTTAGTAGGCATGTTGCTTACCTACATAAGAGTCACATTCCAAAAAAAAAAAAAAACGTTAGTGGAACAAGTTCAACATGTAATAAGCTAGGTTAGAAAGGAAACATATCATACTACATAAACAATACAACAAAAACAAAACAACATGCACAAGATACACGCTCAATAGAGAAAACATACTAATAACTCAAAATGGAGAGCTTCTCCCTTTATTAGGTGCTGGTGGTGATAGCAGATAGAATGCTAAATCTCTTGTAGTGGATCCTTTGAGCTATGGAGCTCGAATATCCAAGACAAGGAGGTCTCTTCCCCTCAAGTTTTCAGCAAGCCTCTCTTCCCTCTCAAAGGATGGTAGATTGATGAACATGTGGTGAACTCTTCTCTCTTAGGCTTGAGATGTTGGGTGGCCAACAACCGAGTCCTTCCAATCCATTTGTTGCTTGACTACACAAGTTGGTTTGCTATGGAGCAATTTCGCCAGCATAACGATGTGTCTCCTATTCTTCTGCCAAATGCTAGATTTTATAAATCATTTCAAATTCTCCCTCCTTCTCTTGGCCCAAGATGGATCGTGACACAAGAGTGGAGGTATGATTCCTTTGTCTATTGCACTAAAGCCTCAAGGTGGCTCAAAGACAACTGTACTTGGTTAGATTGAGTGAGAATATTTTTAACCAAGTGTGCCAAGTGGTCCTGGATGGTGACATTCTGTCATCCCCAGGACCACACGGCTATCGAAGAAAAAGCTGCATTTTGCGCAAAAAGCCTTTGTCGCCCGTGCATTGTACATAAAATTGTCCTTTGACCTTAGGAGGAATTAAATTTTTGGCTCTTCCTAATGTATTTCTTCTCTAGAAACCTTTATATATACCTTCTACTTGACATTTTTAATGTATTTTTCCCGTACAATTTTCCATTGTTAACAGTTTCCCCCTAATTTATGAGGTCTAGGAATAACTATATAGCTGAAATAAATTATGGTTTCTTTTCCTATGTGATCCTTTTGAGAGAGAGAGAGAGAGTAACTTGATTTGGAACTGAGTGGAGGGACCCCTTGTCTTGAGTAAAAAAGGCACCATGCTCTGTTGGAAACCTACAAGAGATATAATGAATAAATAATTTCTATGAGGCGTGCATGTCCCATGCTCATTATTTTCTTATTAGTTAAACTTATCTGATAGATGGTGGTTTTGTTTATGCCATTTTTGGTAGTGACCTGCTTCTGGTTGATGACAATGGTTGCTGACGCCCTCGGGGAATTTTTCTTTGAAATAAGGTTGAATGTGGTGCCCACATGCATAATATTGGTATGGAACATTTATTTAGAACAAGTGCTCATTGTATGCATTTATTTAGAAATACAGTGACTGACCCGTCGTAAGGAATCCAACGCAACTCATTTCGTTGAAAACCGAGTTCGGATGAAGGAGTTATGGTCTGTTGATTGTCGTTTAGATAAGGGAAAATTTTTATTAAAAAATTGCAGAACAGGAACAGGCTGATGACATGGTAGCCCAGTCAACATTTGAGGAATCTTCTTCAGTTTTAGTCTAATGGAAATGTGACAAGTGTCACTGCTAAATTTTCCAGTTTGGTTTGTGAAGGTGAAAATTTTCCAATGACCTCTTAAGGTTGAATCTTGGGTTCATGATTTTATGTGCTTGAAATTTTTATTTATTTTAATTAATTAAGGTTATATATATATATATATATATATATATATATATATATATATATATATATAGATATATATTATTTTATACGATTTTTAATAATATATATATATATAGATATATATATAATTAAACCTTAATTATTTATTAAATAACATTACAAACACCACACATATATTTTTTCAACCCAAATCAACATTACAAACTATATGGTAAGTGTTATATCATATGGCGGATTAATACATGTCATATATTACAAAGTTTCGTTGGGTACATATGTTATTGGCATTACAAACCTATATGGTCATAGGTTTACATTAATGTTTGGAGCATTGGCACATATGGGTTGTGGAACATATAATATGGTTTCGACTTAATTAAAAGTCGTTGCAAAAAAAACAATATTGGGTTGAGGTCTGGGTTTGAAACCGTGACCTCCCCCCAATATCCAAGCGCCTCCATTGTTGGGCCATGAGCCTGTATCTTAAAATCATATGTCGTGAACCAATACTTGAAGGGTGATGTAGGTGCCGACAGCGGAACAGAGGGGCCAGCCCATGAGCCAGCCCCTCACCGTATGACCAAAGTGCCATGACCAAGGGGAGCGCCAGCACTAAATGCGCTTAACGAGAAGTTAATTAACATTAAAGAGCACTTATCATTAAGATAATGATGAGTTTAGTTTGGCGGCGGATTTGGAGGAGCACCATTTTTTGCGGACAACTCTAGATTTAGTCGGAGTTAACTCCAGTTCTCCAGATTTTGAGGCAAAATTGTAGGGAAATTTGGTTTTGTCATAACCAAGGAAATTTTCGGCCAATTTTTGCTCAAGAAGAGTCATTCTTGGTATATTTTGATGTTTGGGAGCCATTGGAATAGGTTGCAAAGGCAGAAGAGGTCATCTATAGAGGTTTTTGCTGCCTTGAAGATTTTTGAAGCCTAGGGCCACTAGGAGGGAAGGCCATACCCAGAGCATATGGTAACCAAATTGAGTAAACAAATAGTCATTTATGATATATTTCAACATTTTAAACTCATTGGAACAAGTTCCAAGAGCATTTGATGAATATAAACAGAATTTTGAGCATAATTGAGCTAATACAAAGGCCTAGGCTATGAAGTTAGACCAAGGAGATGTAGCCCAAGAGGGGTGAACTCCTTCATCAAAACTCTGTTTTATTGGATTAGTTTGTGATGGTTTGTTGTTATTTATGTTTATCTTTTTCCGCCATTTAAATTCATATTTTATGCTTTCAAAAACACTCATAAAATTTAGTTTTAATTACCTCTCTGACACACATAAGCAACAAGGGAACCTGCACATCAAGCATAAGATCAGTAAATAAGTTTTATATTTGAAATCGAAATTAGAAAAACAAAACTAACATTCAAATTCAGATCAAGTTGGTATCATAGCACAAGGTTTCCAAAGGTTGTTTTGCTTGATAGTTGCTTGAAGTTTTGTGCAAGTTAATGGTTGCAAATTTGTGATGCTGACAGGGTTAAAGTTGTAGAAAGGTGAAGGGAAATTGTTGGTTGCAAGTCCTGAGATTAGGACCAGAAATAGGACAGTTGAAAGAGCATCATCCTCACACCAAATTCCACTTGTATTTGCACCTGAAGAACCTCAAGTCTTTGATGAGCTTCGTCATTAGACATATTTGGAGGGGTTAATAGTCACCTTTTTTACTTCTTAGATCTCTTTTTCTTGCATTTTTATTATTATTTGGGTTTATGATGCTAGTATAGGTAGTGATGAAGGCTAACATACTCTGAGTGCCTAATATAAGGTTGGGTGCCAAAGATCATGATTTTTTAAGAATTTTTATAAAGGTTTTATCACAAAGACTTGGAGGAAATAGAAAAGAGAAAATTTGGGAGGATTTTCCACCCTCAAAGGCAGCCGAAGGATCCTAAATATTCTCTCCAGCAATTCGAATTCTAGAGGCAGCCGAGCAACTCAAAGAGGAGAGCACTCAGTCTTGGTCTAATTGGAGTCCAGTGGACTCAATCACCATTTTCTAGGGAGCTTTTGGTAGCTGCCCTGTAGAATAAATAGAGCAGAGCTAGTGCTAAGAAGAGTTAGTCTATCCTAGTCTCACTTCCATTAAGAATTATTGTTGTGAACTATTGAAGCTTTTTGTTTTATTTAGGGATCGAAACTTTCAGAGATGTATGCAGTTATTATTTTATGAAATGAGCATACTGATTTCATTTGATTGATTTAAGTTTAGAGGGCTAGGCTCATGGGTTAGGGCCCAATCCATGTGCCTCAGCTTCTCTATTGTTATTATATTTTTTTTTTCTGTCATTTAACTAGTTTTGCCTCTGTCATTTAAGTTAGATCTTCTTCTGATAAGTTTAATTTCTATATAGCTTTTTTGCTGTTGTATTTTTAATTGCTTATGCATAGTGAAATAGAGGATAAAATCGAAAACTATGGTCAATTCCCCCCCCCTCTCATCTCTTTCAATAGAGTTCGAGTAGGGGTAGACCTTCCCACAGGCCAAAATTGCTTTCTATTCGAGTTTGGGGAAGAATTTGTATTACCAAGTCCAAGCCTTTCCTTCACTATCTCATCCCGCATTTCTATTTGTTTCCCATACATGAATCCGCAAGTGTGCTTCACTTCTAAGCACTCCTCTTACGCTTACATTTCCTTCCTTTACTTCTCACCTTAGCACTGCACTTACATTCTTTCGAACACCCTTAAGCTCTTCAGCCTTACTTCTCTGTTTTTCTCCGTTCACGGCTGCCTTACCCTTTTTATGAAAAACACGTGAAAAACCATATAGAACCACCGAAAAATCCAACCTCTTCCTTTGCTCCTCAAGACTCTCGCCGTCGTACGTCGCACTTCGCAAATCACAACATTTAATGTTTACTTTAACACTTACCTCTCATTCGTTGCGAGTGTGATATTGCAAAATCGCAAATCACACTTCGCAACTCTTATCTTTTACCTTTAACTCTTACCGCTTGTTCTTGTGATTGTGATATTGTGACATTGCATATCGCAAATCGCAACTTTTCCCTTTTATTCTTTTCACTGCCACGTCATCTACATCGTAAATCGCAACCCGCAACCTTTACCGTATCACAAATCGCACTTCGTTGAACGTACCTTTTCCCTTTCTTCTTTTCACCGCCACATCATCTGCATCACAAATCGCAGCCCGCAACCTTTACCATATCGCAAATCGCACTTCGTTGAACTTACCACATTGCAGATTGCAGCCCGCAACCTTTATCGCATCGCAAGTTGCACTTCACGCATTTTAGTTCATTCCATTAAGTCCTTACCGCTATCCTTTTAAAATTGCGATATTGCGATTTGCGACCCATCGCGTCACTCGTCACACTTCGCACTTCGCACAATTTATTTATTCCGTTAAGTTCTTATTGCTATATATTTAAACTTGCGAATTTGCGATTACGACATTGCCCATCGGGGATTTTGTCCTCCATCACACTCTGCCATCTCACTTTTGAGTTATTTTTGCTCCAAAGTCATTTCTCATGTTATAATAAAATTTTCGAAGGGTTTAACCCCCTCTTTCCGCTTCCAAACCTCGTTTCATATGTTAAACCCCCCCATTTTCCTTTTTTATCCCTTTTTCTTCCTCTAAGATGCAAATTAACTCTTTTTAGTTAGAATTAAGTCATGGATAGTTTAGTTGCATAGATAAGAGCATGGTAGATAGATCATAGGATAAGTAGAATGCATTTAGCCATTTGGCCAAGTTAAGTGTGGTTTAGAATTAGTTTCCTTTCTACCATTTATTTTAAGAAAGTTAGCTTAGTTTCTTTTCAGTTATTTCCCTTTCTACCAATTAAATTAGTTCATTATTGTCATTTCTTTTTATCACTTTAGTTTAATTTCCATTCTGTCATTTTCTTCCAGTAATTTACTTTCTAGTTGTTCTCATAATTCAAGAAATATCACCCTTTCGTAAAGAAGAAGAGGATGACATGAACATAATGCATCTACTGTGTATATAACACTGTCATCTCAAATTTTTTACGAACCCCGGGTTGATAAATTAAAGTAGGGAAGGCCTTGGGAGTTGCAGGACTCTTGGTGCAATACCAAGGGTGACCACTTTTTGGCGCTATTGCGAGGGAGGTGTCTAGTAGATATTTTGATTTTGTTTTAGCATTCGAGTCACTTCAGAAATATTGAAAAAGTACAAAAATATCTGATTTTCATGCCTCATAGGACTAGGAATACTCAAAGACAAACCTTACCTAAAACCCCCACATCACCTCCTAGCCACCCTTCACTCCTCTTCAGTGGCTATGAGATTGAACCACCTATAGGAGAGCCTCCTAAATATTTTGAGGATCCTATTGGGGAAGAAGAAGAAGACCTTGTTTCAACTGAGGGACCTTCTTCACCTATATTAACCATGGCTGGGACCCAGAGAGAATTTCCCATAAGAGAGGCAGATGGGGACACTAAGATGAAAATCATTAGCCCCTCAGCTCTTCCACACTTCCATGGACTTACCTCTGAGGACCCTGACACATTCATGTTTGAATTTTATATTGTTTGTAGGACTTATGAATACACCTCTGATGATGAGAAGTTGAAGCTCTTCCCATCCACCCTCAAGGATGCAACCTTGTGCTAGTTCATGGGTCTATCTGGGGATAGCATCACTACTTGGGCACAGATGGAAGAGACCTTCAACAACAAGTAAAAAGACTACTATAGGTTCAAGGAAACTAAGGATGAGATATTGAGGATGACTCTAGGACCTGATGAATCCCTAGAGGATTGTGAAGAAAGGTTTCAATTGAACTATACGATAGCCAATTGTACTCTTGATCCTGACTCACTCAAACTTGTACTTATTCGAGGGATCAATGAAGAGATGATAGAAACCTTGAATATGTTATCAGGAGGAGATATCTACCAACAACCCTATGAAACAATCAAAGCTGTCTTTCGGAACCATTCTAGGGAATCTAGGAAGAAGGGCAGAGCTAGCAAAATTACATCTAATACTCCTTCCTCTTCCACCTTCATAAAACATGAGATTGGAAACATGCTAGAGGACATCAATAGTGACATGTTTCACACATTTTCTTTGCAAATGGACACAATGTAGGTCAAAATGAAGAAAGAGGAAGAAGAGAGAGACCTGGTCATATTTTGTCCTATATGTACCAGGAAACACCCAAGAAATGAATGTCCACTGAATGTCACAGAGTTTTTCTTAGTCTGTGAAGAGAATCATGCCACAAACAAGTGTCCCTCCTTACCTGGACTTAAATTTGTATATCAAGGTGGGGAAAAAATACTAGAGCAGCTCCATTTCATCAACCAAAGAAGGCCTGAGGGCCCTCGTCCATATCAACAAGGTATGCAAGGTGAACCTCAATCTTATTATTACAACAATCAGAGTGCACCCATGCAACCTTGGTACACCCCCGATCCTCCATCCTGGTCTACACCTCTTACTTGGCCTTCCAACCCTTTATATCATCCTCTGCCAGTAAACCAACCATTTCAACAGTATGTTCCACAACAACCTCAGTGGAACAATCCATCCCAAGGGTGGAGGCCTCAACAAAATCAACTATCTAATATAATGCCTCCATGCCAACCTCAACCTCAGCTTACTCATGTTACTCCACCTATGCTACCTATACTTGCACAACCCAATCCGAACCCGAAAAAAAGACAGGCACAACAGGCTCCCAGTGGAGAAACATTCCATCGAGCTTATGCTATGGAGATACAGGAGGTTAATCTCAGGTCAGGAAGATTAATCCCAGACAACCATCCCCCATATCGACCTGTAGAGGTTGAGGAGAAAAAGGAAGAAGATAACACTCAGATCCAACAATCTCCTTTTCTCAAGCGCTTGATCAACCCTAGTCAGCACACCCCAAAGGAGACTGAACTCCTGGGAGAATTGGAAAATTTGTGTGTAAATATACCACTTCTCTAGGCCATTAAGGATGTCCCTATCTAAAATAGGATCATCAAATAAAAGTGCTTCAAGAAACCTGGAAGGAGGAAGAGAGATACCCCCACCATCAATGTGGTAGGACAATTGTCTGACCTGATGCTGGGGAAGGCGATATTTCCAAAATACCTGGACCCTGGTAGTCTAGTTGTTTATGTACATATAGATGGTTTCATAATCCCCAACACTCTGATTTATTTAGGGGTCACCATCAATATCATGACCAAGGAAACTATGTTTAAACTTAATCTCCAAGGGACTTTGAGGAAAACCACAACAGTTCTACAACTTGCAGATTGGTCCATAGTAACTCTGGAAGGAATTGTTGAGGATGTTATGGTTACCATTAAATCTTGGGAGTAACCTACAAATTTCCTGGTCCTGCATCCAAAAACCAAGTTTAATGGTTATCCTCTCATCTTAGGGAGACCTTGGTTAGCCACTGCAGACGCTTATATTATGTCGGGCCGGAAACATTACTATAAAAAATGGGCATTTGTCTAAACTGCTAATGTCATATCCTCCAGTCCAGCCTTCCATTGATCGTGATCTCCCTATATGGTTGTAGGATGAGGAAGATGAGTTATATAACACTGCCCCTATGTGTACCATAGATGTTATCCTTAGAGGGGGGCAGTTTGATGAAGATGAACTCATCAACCATGCCATTCAAAACCAGTCCTCCACTAACACTCCTCGCGAAACCCTAGTCAAAGATTCTAAAAGCCAACCTTGGATGGAAGTGGAATCAGTTGATACAACATATGAAACCACTAAGGCTATTGATTTTGGCCCATCCAGATCTCTGAAAATCAACCCAAACCTCTCAAATGAAGAAGAGAAGTAGCTGTGCCAGCTTTTGAAAGAAAATCTTGAAGCATTTTCTTGGGATTACAAGGACATGAAAGGGGTCCATCCTTCAGTATGCATACATCACATTTACATCAAAGAAGAATGCAAGCCTGTGAGACAACCCCAAAGAAGAATGAACCTGGCTCTAAAGGACATAGTTAAAGAAGAGCTACATAAAATATTAGATGCAGGGTTCATATATCCTATAACCGATAGTGAGTGAGTATCTCCTCTTTTCCTAGTCCCAAAGAAGAATGGGAAGTGAGGAATTTATGTTGATTAACGAGAAATTAACAAAGCCACCAAGAAATACCATTTCCATTTTCCCTTTATAGACCAATTCATGGATGGCCTTGCAGGGAATAAGTTCTTTTCCTTCTTAGATCGGTTCAGTGGGTACAATCAGATTCAAATTAGCCCTGAAGACCAGGATAAGACTACTTTCACCTGCCCTTGGGGTACCTTTTCTTATAGAGTCCTACCCTTTTGGTTATGCAATGCCCCAGCCACCTTCCATAGAACTCTACTGAGCATCTTTTCTGAGTTATTCCATGACTCTGTCGAAATTTACATGGATGATTTCACACCATATGTGGATGACTTCCAGGAAGCTCTCTCCATTTTGGGTAAAGTACTAAGAAGGTGCATTGAGATGCATCTCTCCTTGAGCCTATAAAAGTGTGAATTCCTTAAGAAAGTAGGGGTTGTATTAGGACACTCCATATCGCAAGTACGAATACAGGTGGACTCAAACAAAATCACTATCATCAAAAGGGTACCTTCTCCTCAAAAGAAGAAAGATGTCAGGAGTTTCTTAGGCTTAGTTGGTTCATTAGGGGACTTTTGAGGTCTAAAATGGGCCTCCTAAGAAAAATGTACAACAAAAATAAACTTTATAAGAACCAATAGGATTCAAGATGATGATGTCAACAATGGGGGATGATTCACCATTTTTTGAGTAAAAGGGTAAAAAAAATTAAAAAATAATAAAATAATAAAACTACTTTTCAACTTGTGTTTTCAAGTTATCTCCCAAATTTTTTACTCAAATTTTGAGTGGGAGTACTCCTTGGATTCAAAATATAATTCATCATCCAAGGAGTACCCATGTTGCATACTTTTGATGGACCCTACTACATGAAAAATGAGAAATACATGAAAAAACATGATTGCAATCACATTTTTCATGTATTTCTCATTTTTCGTGTAGCAGGATCCATCGAAAGTATGCAACATGGGTACTCCTTGGATGAGGAATTAAATTTTGCATCCAATGAGTACTCCTGCTCAAAATTTGAGTAAAAACTTTGGGATATAAGTTGAAAATATGTGTTGAAAAAGTAGTTTTTTCTTTCTTCCCTCTAAAATTTGATGATGTAATCAAATCTTATTTTATAATTTCCACTATTATTTTATAATTTCCTTAGGAGGCCCATTTTAGACCTCAAAATTCCCCTAATGACTTAGAAGGTTCATCAAATATTTCAGCAAGATGGCTTCGCCGTTATTTGGGTTATTGGCCAAAGATTCTGAGTTTATTTGGTCAGATCCTTGTCAAAAGGCTTTTGAGCTCATTAAGAAGCAGTTGACTACTGCCCCCATCCTCTGAGGTCTAAATTAGACTCTACCTTTCCACATCCACACTTATTCATCTGACAAAGATGTAGGGGCAGCATTAGGACAATTCGAGGAAAAAATCCGTTATGCCACTTATTTCATCAGCAAGAATTTGTCCAAAGCCGAGCTGAATTATACTGTTACTGAGAAGGAGATGTTGGCAATTGTCCATGCATTGAAAAAATCCAGGCATTATGTCACTGGATATTAGTCCTTTGTTCACACTGACCATGCAGACATCAAGCATTTAATGAACAAACTAGATGTTAATGCTATAATAATTAGATGGTTGTTAATTTTTCAGCAATTTGATTTTACTATTGTTGATAAACCTGGAAAGGAAAATGTTGTTGCAAATTTTTGTCCAGGTTAGTTCTATCTGTAGGTGAAGAAGGAATGGTGGATGACCCACTGCCAGATGAACACCTCTTTTCCATATCAGCACTCTCAGCATGGTTTTCTGATATATCCAATTAGTTGGTTACTGGAATAATCCCTCCTAATGTTTCATTCAGGAAGAGGAGCAGAATCATCAGAAAAGTGCCCCTTTCACATCGATTGGGGGAGACCTCTTCAAGCTAGGCCCTGATCAAATCCTAAGAGGGTGTGTGAGGGAGGAAGAAATTTTTTATATCCTCTCTGAATGTCATGACAACTCATGTGGAGTTCACTTTTCTGCAAAGAGAACTTCTTACAAAGTGTTGCAAGCATGATACTATTGGCCTACCCTTCATCAAGATTCCAGAAGATACACCAGCAGGTGTGACCAGTGCCAAAGGATGGGGAAACCCACACAAAGGGATGAAATTCCTTTACACCCTTAGGTGGCTCTTGATCCATCTGACAAGTGGGGCATGGACTTTGTTGGACCCATCGATTCACCGTTCGGACAAAAGAAGTATATCATAGTCTGCACTGATTACTTGACAAAGTGGGCTGAAGAAAAAGCAGTGAAGGTAGCATCCGAAGAAAAAGTAGCAGAATTTCTGGGGGAGAATGTGTTTTAAAATTTTTGATATCCCAGAGAAATATTCACTGATCAGGGATCACAGTTCACCTCTCACCTCATTCAGATTCTTTTGAGGAAGCACAAGATTAAGCATAGAAATTCTACTGCCTATCACCCTCAGGAAAATGGCCAAGTAGAAGTAACTAACAGAGCTTTAGATAACATCCTCACCAAGGTTGTGAGCAGCAACAGAAAATATTGGGCAGATAGATTGGTAGAATCTACTTGGGCCTGCAACACCACTCGGAAGATAACAACAAGATTCACTCCTTATGAACTAGTCTATGGTAAAAAATCTCTACTTTTAGTTGAGTTTGAATTCAATACTTTAAGAATGGTAGTTGAATTAAATCTAGATCTAACAAATGCCCAAAAAGAGAGGTTGTTGCAACTAAATGGATTGGATGAGTTCAGAATGCAAGCACTTCTTCACACAGAGGTAGTTCAGCAGCAAAGGAAGGTATGGCATGACAAGAACATCAAGGAAAAGACCTTTCAAGAACGAGATTGGGCACTATTGTATGATTCAAGGTTTAAATACTTCAAAGGCAAGATGATGACAAGATTTTTGGGGCCTTACATAGTGGAGAAATGCATTGATAATGGCGCAGTTCAAATCAGGACCATAGATGAGGAAGGGATCCCCTTGCTTGTCAATGGTCATAGACTTAAAATTTACAAGAAGCCTTTGTCAAGGGCATAATTCATCAATTCAATAAGAAGAGAGGTGTATGTGATTGGAAACTCCATAGTTTCCCACACCGTCTAGAAAAAATAAATTAAAATAAATAAATAAATAAAATAATAATAATAATAATAAATAAAATAAATAAAAAAGATAAAAAATAAATAAAAAATAAAAAATAAAAAAAATAAAAAGGGGGGAAAAGAATAAAGATCCATGGGTGAAAACCTCTCTGAGGCACCCAAGGAAAGTTTTTGGGTTGAAAACCTCCATGGGGCGCAGCCCACTTTCATTCGAAAGAAAAAGAACAAAACCAAAACCAAAAAAATGCTTCTGCATCACTGTGTTTTTTTGTGTTTGTTGTTTTCCAGGTTGTTACTGGTTTCTGGAAAACACATGGAAGAATTCATCTTCTTTTCCCTTCTTCTATCTTGATGCCCATCCCATCATTCACTCTATTCATCTTCATAACTTCCTCCATCACCTCTATACAGCACACTCCTCGATTCCTGAGCACAATGTAGCAAGAGAAGCAACACACAAATAGACTGCTACAAAATTCAAGAAGTTCCTTCAAAAACAAAGTTGTTCATGGACTGCCAAGAAGGAAAATAATGACAACCACATAAAAAACTATAGGAGAATGAGAATTCCACTCATGGCATCTCAAGCACCCCACATGACATCCAAAGCAGAGAGAAACAACAGACAAAGATTAAAAACTCATTCAGGAAGTTTCTCCTTCAACAGGCTTCTCACTCAGAGAATAGGAATATGGTGAAGAACGCAACAGCTAAAAAGGCTTGTCTCAAACCTCCAGCTCCTGCAACCTCCTTGGAAACAACAGGTAAACTCATGTATAAGCTCTCACCCCTTGCTACGCATTCATAATAGCCAGAAATAATTAATTTGCAGACTTAGAGTTTGAGGGGCATAAAGGTGGCCAGTTAACTCGGCCACCACCATGAGGTATGGCTGGAATAAAACTGGGAGTACACGCCACCTGGGCATGCAAAATAAAAATTTTAAATAAGTGGAGTAGAGGAGAATGAGGGGAGGAAAACGCGTAGTCCATCCTGAATTAATAGGGAGGAGGAACCAATTGTCTGTGACAGAACTGGAGCTAACCGGAGTTATATTGGCACTCCAAATATAGTTGCATCATCTAATAAAAGGATATGTCATCTCATCCAAACTAGTGAATTGAAAATTTTTAGAGGGAGAGGACCGACGGAAGCACACAACGCTTGAAGAAGAAGAAGAAGAACCAGTAAGAAAAAAAGAAGAAGAAAAATAGGGTAGAACCAGAAGAAATAAGCTGAACCAGAAGAGGAGGAGGAAGAACCAGAAGAAGAAGAGAGAGAGACAAAGGGACAAAGAAAAACAAAATAGATGGCCATAGAAGTCATAGAGATATCAGAAAGTGGGCGAGACATAGACTCACAACCCAGCGTCACATCCTCTCACTACAAAAAGAGAATTGCCACCATGGCTCTCTGAGTGCAAAAAGAGAAAGGCAGACCTCTAGGTATTCCAGAGCTGACAAGAATCAGAGAAAGCCAAAAAATTCTCCCCTAAGCTCAATCATCATTGAAGAATCACCTAGGGGGAGGAAAGTATCGAAGAAATATCTTTGAAGGAGCAGCTACATATGGCACAGGCAGAGAATGTAGCGCTAAAGGATAAATTGCAGCAAAAATAGGAGCAAGTAGCCACCATGGCGGACTTATGCATAGAAGCCCTTCAGCACAGATTCCCCTCTAACTCATATGCTATGTACCTCAAAGAAAAATAGCTTCTATTTCAAATCAGCACTCTAGCCTCCCATGGATCACTCCCTTTCCAAGATTGTAGGCAATTCATGAAGTTCTACAAGCAAGTTAACATAGTTGATCAGGCAAAGATGGAAGAGTTTTATATGCATAACTTTGTTCTGACAAATATTGAGATTTGGGACCCTAATCCTATAATGGGGGATATGTAGTTAATGGCTCTATAATCTTGGATGGTGAATGAGGACAATAGAGCCAAAGAGATATGGAAGGTAATGGGAAGAAGAAATAGAGAACCCTTATATCTCATAACATAAGTGTTTAGCCCAAGAGGAGTCATCCTTAACCATCGAGAGATTGAAAAGGACCCTGCACTGGTTGAAAGCTACCTTCAGACTCAAAACCAGGTGATAGGCCACTTTTATGATGTTTCTAGGTAGATAGAAGAGTAGTGCATTATGGCGAGCCAAAGGAGATGGAATAGCCTCCCACATAGCCTCAAGAACAAGGAGTATCACACTCCAGAAAGACTGAGGGGTGCATTAGAAAGGGCACCATTATATAAGAGGGACATGCAGGCAAAAAATATGGTTGGGACTAAAGCTCAGCCCACCTTTGTTGTTGGGGCTGACTGATGAAGAGGAAACAGATGCACAAGATAGAGAATGGGAGAATGCAGAAAAGAATGATGGATTTTACCCCCTTGGGGAAACTCCCACACTTCTTCCTCAGGAAATCAGGGGGGCTGTCAAAGCTTTGAAGGAAATGAAGGGCGAGGATCAGTTGCTCAAAGGATGAGCAACCATTTAGTAGGGGGTTGATGATGAGCTCCATCATTAGACATATTTAGAGGGGTTAATAGTCGCCTTTTTGCCTTCTTAGATATCTTTTTCTTGCATTTTTATTATTATTTGGGTTTATGATGCTAGTATAGGTGGTGATTAAGGCTAACATACTCTGAGTGCCTAATATAAGGTTGAGTACAGAATATCATGATTTAGTAAGCATATAAAGATTTTATCACAAATACTTGTAGGAGACATCAAGGAGAAATTTTAGGAGGATTGTCCACCCTCAAAGGCAGCCGAAGGGTTCCAAAGATTCTCTCCAGCAATTCAAATTCTAGAGGTAGCCAAGCAACTCAAAGAGGAGAGTACTCAATCTTGGTTTACTAGGAGTTGAGTGGACTCAATCACCATTTTCTAGGGAGTTGTTGGTAGCTACCCTGTAGAATAAATAGAGCATAGCTAGAGCTAGGAGGAGTTAGTCAATCCTAGTCTCGCTTCCATTCAGAATTATGGTTGTGACCTATTGAAGCTTTTTGTTTTATTTAGGGATCGAAACTTTCAGAGATGTATTCAGTTATTTTTTTATGAAATGAGCACACTGATTTCATTTGATTGATTTAAGTTCAGAGGGATAGGCTCGTGGGTTAGGGCCCAATCCATGTGCCTCAAATTCTCTACTATTATTATCTTTTCCTTTCTGTGATTTAGCTAGTTTTGCCTCTATCATTTAAGTTAGATCTGCTTGTGATAAGTTTCATTGCTATTTATTTTTTGTCCTATTGTAGTTTTAATTGCTTATGCATAGTGAAATAGAGGAAAAACTCCAAAACTGTGGTAAAGTCTCCCCCCTCTCATCTCTGTCAATAGAGCTCGAGTAGGGGCAGACCTTCCCACAGGCCAAAATTTCTTTCTATTCGATTTCAGGGAAGAATTTGTATTAGCAAGTCCAAGCCTTTCATTCACTATTTCACCTGCATTTCTGTATGTTTCCCATACATGAATCTGTAGGTGTGCTTCACTTCTGAGCACTGTTCTTATGCTTCCATTTCCCTCGTTTTCTTCTCACCTTAGTGTTGCACTTACCTTCTTTCGAACACCCTTAATCTCTTTAGCCTTACTTCTCAGTTTTTGTCCGTTCACGACCGCCTTACCCCTTTTACGAAAAACACATGAAAAACCATATTGAACCACCGAAAAATAAAACCTCCGCCTTTTCTCCTTGAGACTGCCACCGCCGTACGTCACACTTGCAAATTGCAACATTTAACATTTACTTTACCACTTACTGCTCGTTCGTTGTGATTGCAATATTGAAAAAACGCAAATCGCACTTCGTAACTCTTATATTTTACCTTTAACTCTTACCGCTTGTTCTTGCGTTTGCGATATTGCGACATCGCATATCGCGAATCGCAACTTTTCCCTTTTCTTCTTTTCACCGCCACGTCATTTGCATCGCAAATCGCAACCTGCAACCTTTACCGTATTGCAAATTTCACGTCGCTGAACTTACCTTTTCCCTTTCTTCTTTTCACCACCACATCATCTGCATCGCAAATCACAGCCTGCAACCTTTACTGTATCGCAAATCGCACTTCGCTGAACTTACCACATCGCAGATTGTAGCCCGCAACCTTTACCACATTGCAAGTCGCACTTCGCACATTTTAGTTCATTCCGTTAAGTCCTTACTGCTATCTATTTAAACTTGTGATATTGTGATTTGTGACCCGCCATGTCACTCGTTGCACTTCGCACAATTTAGTTTATTCTGTTAAGTCATGTTATCCATTTAAACTTGCAAAGTTGTGATTGCAACATCACACATCATGACTTTTGTCCTCCATCGCACTTTCGAGTTCTTTCCGCTCCAAAGTCATTTCTCACGTTATAATAAATTTTTCTAAGGGTTTAACCCCCTCTTTCTGCTTCCAAAATTTTTTTCATGTGTTAAACCCCCCATTAGCCTTTTTTATCCCTTTTTATTCCTCTAAGCTGCAAATTAACTCTTTTTAGTTAGAATTAAGTCATGGATAGTTTAGTTGCATGGATAAGAGCATGGTAGATAGATCATAGGATAAGTATAATGAATTTTGTTGTTTGGCCAAGTTAAGTGTGGTTTAGAATTATCTTCCTTTATGCCATTTATTTTCAGCAAGTTATCTTAGTTTCTTTTTAGTCATTTCCCTTTCTGCCAATTAAATTAGTTCATTCTTGTCATTTCCTTTCAGAACTTTAGTTTAATTTCCTTTCTGTCATTTCCTTCCAGTAATTTACTTTCCAATTGTTCTCATAATTCAAGAAATAGCACCCTTTAGTAAAGCATAGGAGGATGACATGAACATAATGCATCTGCTATGTATATAGCACTGTCACCTCAAAGTTTGTACGAACCCCGGGTTGATAAAGTAAAGTATGGGAGCCCCTGGGAGTTGTAGCACTCTTGGTGAAATACTAGGGCTCACCATACTTGTCTCAAGAAGCTGAGATTGAAGAGGTGCAATTTGTACAAAAAGATAAGTTGATTGAAGAGGTAAAAGCATCAGAAGTTGAGCTTGAATCCTTAGCCATTATATCAGGTGTTGGAGAGACTCAAGGACATTCAAAAGAGGAAGATGTCAAGAGAGACTTCAAGGAAATTCAGAGAATGGTTAAAATCTTGTTTGATAGATTCACTGTAGAAAGAGCACGAGAAGGTTCTAAGCCTCCACATGGAGAAGGAACTTCAGATGGTATGAAGGATGAAGAGAAGAGTTCAAATGTAAGCAGAGGAAAGCCACCTTCATCTCCACCATCTTCATCATCCTCATCATCCCCATCTACATCATCTTCCACTTCCACCACAAAGACCACTCACACTCACTCAAAAGCCACAAAAGGAAAAACTCCATTACTCAAATTGGACATTAAGTTTGAAATACCAATGTACAATGGGGAGGTAAATGCAGAGAGGCTTGAAAATTGGATATGTCAATTGGAGGTGTGTTGCAGAATTCAGAACCTTCATGAAGACGACATAAAGATACAGTTTCCTTCATTAAGGCTAGAAGGAGAAACAATATTTTGGTGGGAAGCAAAGACTCAAGAGGAAATGCGAATCCATGGTAAGATATCCATTTCTTGGGTTGAGTTTATTTCTTCCATTAAAAGACAATTTTATCCATTAGCATATATGCAAAAAGCTATTATGAGTTGGAATATTTTTAAGAAACTCAAGGGTCAAACAGTTCAAGAATATACCCAAGAGTTTAGAAAGAGAGCTTTATTGCTAGGAATGAATTTGAATTCCCAAGGTACGCTCTTGAAATACATTGGGGGTTTACATTTGTATTTTAAGCATACTATTCTTATGTTTAACCTAAAAAATTTAGATCAAGTTTGTGTACAAGCCACAAAAGTAGAGGCAAGAGGGAAACAAAGCATAGATGAGAAAGGTGAAAGTGAGGGTAAAGGGAAAGGAAAGTTTTATGGAAGAGGAAAAAGGAATAGATAAGTAAAAAAAGAGACGGAAAAACTGACATGCAAAAACTGTTCAAAGACTATCCATGATGAAGAACACTGTTGGAAACTTCATCCAGAATTGAAACCAAATAGACTCAAAGCCAAAGAGAAGGGGAAAACTGTTGCTATAGCTGAACATGACTTAGGGCCACATTTAGTAGATGAGACAAAGATTACAGCCATGGGTTTGAAAGGTAAACATGTTGCAAGAACTAGTTCTTCATATTATTCAAATGATACTCAAGATGAAGATACAAGAATAGAACTTTTCCACATTAGAGTTGTCTCTAAAAATACCAAGATTGACACACTTTTTGATAATGGGTCACAAGCTAACTTGATTTCCAAAGATTTGGTTAAGAAGGTAGGCCTTAAAACTATTAGACATCCAAGACCATATCCTTTGGGTTGGATATGCAAGAATGCAAACTTGCAAGTTACAAGGAAGTGCTTACTAAGATTCGCCATCAACTCAAACTTTCTTGATGAAGTTGAGCTTGATGTGGTGACGCTTGAAATATCAGGTATTGTATTGGGAAGTCCTTATTTATATGATAGGAAATATGTATTTCATCTCCATGAGAACAAGTAACACTTGTTAAAGGATGGTAATGGGTACATAATTAGAGCGCATAAGAAGAATACATGTTTCTCTCTATTACATGCAAGTGGAATGAAGAGGATAATGAATGCAAGTCAGAACTTGACATTGTTGATGATCAAACAAATAGATGTGTTGAATCAAATTTTTAAAAAATATGCTTATGCTTGTAATGAGTTGAGGATGTTAACAGGTTGCCTTTGAAAGAAGGTGAAAAACATTTGTAGCAGTCAACAGTAGTATTGAGCAGTGTTGGAAACAAGATGTCGGTGCAAGAGAGTGCAAAGGTCAAAGTGAAAGCGACAAAGAAGCTTGGAAAATAAGGCATGGTTTCCACAAATGTTGGTTTATGGTTTTGAAAAGGTACTTGGCAACGGCGAAGATACTTGGTCAAGATTCGACGCAATTACAAAGCGAGATCAACTAAAAATCGCCATGGTGACAGTGTGCAATGTGAGAAAGTTTCTAATTTTCCTTTGATTATTGACCAAGGTAGGAACATGATGGTTTCTACAAGAATAGATTGTTCTTTTGCAAATTCAAAAATATTGCAGCATGACAGTATCAATGACAGCAAGAAAATGTCGCAAGAATCAAGGAAAAAGTTGACTTTTTGTGAAAAGCTCCAAATGATGAAATTGGGAAAATTTCAATGGATAGAGACTGGAAGGGTGAGGGAATGTTGGAATCACGATTTTTGTTAGACCAAAACCCATAGGCGTTAGTCTTCGCTACAATCGCCAGAGTTAGGATCCATGAGAGGCGGTTATTCCATGTCATGGAACACACAGGGAGCATTGAACCAATGTCCAACAATCTCCCGCCCAACGTGAGCCGGGTGAGTTTCGAACTCGATACCTATCGCTCTGATACCAATTGTTGGAATCACGATTGTTGTTAGATCAAAACCTACAGTCGTTAGTCTTCGCTACAATTGCTGGAGTTAGGATCCACAAGAGGTGGTTAGTCCATGTCGCGAAACACACAGAGAGCATTGAACCCAATGTCCAATAGGGAACAATACCCTCATCCACATAATCAGTAATTAGAGAGCTTTTGGGGTCCAAAAGGCTTCTAGTGGGGAGGAATTATGAGAGGTTCAGTATTTTAGCTAAAAATGAAAGTGCTCATAATTAAATGAACCTAGAACGAAAGCGACCAGACTGTCACAAGGAATCCAATGTAACTCGTTTAGCTGAAAACCAAGTTAGGATGAAGGAGTTATGGTCTGCTGATCGTCGTTCAAAACATGCAAATTTTTATTAAAAAATTGCAGAACTGGTACAGGCTGATGACATGGCAGCCTAGTCAGCATTCATGGAATCTTCTTTAGTTTTAGTCCAATGGGGCTGTGACAAGTGTCACTGCTGGAATCACTAGTTTGGTTTGTGAAGGTGAAATTTGTCCAATGACATCCTAAGGTTGAATCTTGGGTTCATGATTTTATGTGCTCGAAATTTTTATTTATTTTAAATCATTAAGGTTATATTAATGTAGATATAAATTTTTTTTTTCTTGGTTATGTGGGTCCCAACATGACATCACACCAAACCTTTGTTCAAAGAAACTATGACCGATGGGCATCTAAGCCGTCAAAATCACCCGGGGCCATGACCACAGCAACCCTTATCATGGCTGGATTTTTTTTGCCTTCGGGGGGATTGGAACTAGTGACTCTTCACCGTTGAACCAAAATATTATATATATATATAAAATATTAATTTAAACCTTAATTAATTATTAGAAAACATTACAAACACCACACATATATTTTTTCAACCGAAAGCAACATTACAAACTATATGGTAAGTGTTATATCATATAGTGGATTAACAAATGTCATATATTACAAATTTTCATTGGGCACATATGTTATTGGAATTGAAAACTCGTATGGTAAAAGGTTTATATTAATGTTTGAATCGTTGGCACATATGGGCCGTGGAACATATCATATGGTTCCAACTTAATTAAAAGTCGTTGCAAAAAGAACAATATGGGGTCGAGGTCTAGGTTTGAACCTGTGACCTCCCACCAATATCCAAGTGCCTCCATCGTTGGGCCATGAGGCCGTATATTGAAATCATATGTTACGAACCAATACTTGAATGGTGATTCAGGTTTCGACGACGGAATGGGGGGGCCAGCCCCTCACCATATGACCAAAGCGTCGTGACTAGGGGGAGCGCCAGCGCTAAAAGCGCTTAATGAGCAGTTAATTAACATTAAAGCTCACTTATCATTAAGATAATTACGAGTTTATTTTGGCAGCGGTTTTTGAAGAGCACCATTTTTGGGGGGACAACTCCAGATTTAGTCAGAGTTAACTTGAGTTCTCTAGATTTGGAGGCAAAATTGTAGGGAAAATTGGTTTTGCCATAACTGAGGCAATGTTCGACCAATTTTGGCACAGGAAGAGTCATTCTTAGTATATTTTGATGTTTTGGAGCCATTGGAATAGGTTTTAGAGGAATAAGAGGTCATCTACAAATTTTTTTTGTTGCCTTGAATGTTTTTGAAGCCTAGGGCCACAAGGAGGGAAGGCCATACCCAGAGCATCTAGTAACCAAATTGAGTAAAAAAATAGTCATTTATGATAGATTTTGACATTTTAAACTCATTGGAATAGGTTACAAGAGAATTTGATGCATGTAAACATAATTTTGAGCATAATTGATCTAATACAGAGGCCTAAGCTATGAAGCTGGACAAAGGAGAGGTAGCCTAGGAGGGGTGAACTCCTTCATCAAAAATATGTTTTATTGGACCATTTTGTGATGGTTTTCTATTATTTATGTTTTTATTGTTCAGCCATTTAAATTCATGCTTTATGCTTTCAAAAACACTCATAAAATTCAGTTGTAATTACCTCTTTGATACACATAAGAAAAAAAGGAACCTGCACATCAAGCATAAGATGAGTAAATAATTTTTATATCTAAAATTGAAATTAGCACAACAAAACTAATATTCAAATTAAGATCAGAATTGCCAGAAGAGATTCTTATCACATCAGGAGTCTTCGACGAATTATGACAGAGTGAAACGGTTATGAAGTACGATACCATCTTGACATGAAAACTTCTCTTGAAGTTGAATGTCAAGAGGATCAATGGAATCAATGGGAAATGATGATTCCCATAGTTCCATCCAAGGATGCCCCAATTGAGGTGAGGAGTCATCCAAGGTACCACCTCCTTATTGGAAAATGTTTGTTGTAGTTGACAAGAAGGAAGCATCAACCGATCGAAATGAGTTCTAATGCAAGGGACCAGGGTTTCTAATGTAGTGGGGCGTGGTGTGATGGGTTAACTAGGAATGATGACGATAAATGGTTACAATTGATGATGGTAGTGAAGTGGCCTGAGGTCAGAGATGTAAATGCGAGTGGTGGTAGCCATAATACTTTTTGGTGAGGAAATCCCTTGAGTTGGTAGGACATCCAGGGTGGGTGTATGGTTGTTATGAGTGGCATGGTTGGGTCTGGTAAAGAATGAGTAGCTCTGAACAAGGGTGATTAGGGATTGTTGCTAGGAAATAAATTTAAATAGATGGGTGGGAGTGCTCTCCTAAAAAATCTTTGTACACTTGCCAAAATAATATAAAACGGGTTTGGATGTACAAGCACAAATATGGGTGCCCCTATAAACGTGAATAATCCTTCACTATGGTGTGAGGAGTGTGTTTTTCTGAGGGTGGGGGTCCCATTGGTTGGTCTCGGTGTGGTAGTGATGAAGTGGATGAAAAAGTGTCTCAAATGGGCTATGATGATGGGGTTGTGATAGGCAAAATGTGAGACGTGGTGGTGTGTTTTTCTTTATCTTCTTGTGAGAATGGTAGCCCGGGAAAGGGGTTTTAACATGACATAGGTAAAACTTGACTTGATGTATGATGGATGAATGAACATGAAGTGCTTCCCGGGCTTGGGATTTTATGGCCATGACTCCAGACATTTAGTATATGGTCTACATGAGTGATGGAAGCCATGGAAGTTAAGGCTCTACCGACCTGCAAGGGTTTTTATCATGTGCAAGGTGGGGTGATGATAAGCATGGTTAGGTGAATAAAACCTATTGTAATTTTCTTTGAAGAAATGATGTCAAGATATGCAAAGCTTCTTTGGGGAGCCTATCATGTTGAGGGTAGAATGATACCTACTCTTGTACCTTTGTTGGTGGGGACATACGGTGATTTGACATGTTTGTAATGCCTACAACCAACACCATAAGTAAACAACATATTTTGCATACAAACATTTTTGAAATAATTTGAATGTAAAACAATAAGAGAGGGCATACTTGTTGTGCCTGAAAATGAATTTTTCTGAGGCGTGGATTTATGGGGCCTGGTGTGAACATGATGAAGCATTGATCAATGTGTTTCTTGCGGTTTTTTGATCGGGTACTCTGAGCTCCAGTTATGGTCAGTTGAAAATGAGAAAATGGCGATATGTGGGCCAATATGGTTCATTTCAACTCATTTTTTTCTTTTTAGGGTCCCAGGTTAGAGCTGAGCTCCTATTCTCGAGCTTCTCTTGTCGTTGTGGTTAGCCTGAGTACCCGAGATTCATGCTATCAGTGTTAGGTAGGACCTTAAACGTCCCGCTTTTCATTTTTTTCATTTTATTGAAAGGGGGGTTCGTACAAATATGCATTTGTATGGATTCTATACCCATTTTTGGGTCAGGTCGTGTGAGCGATCAAGGATGACCCACGCGGTCCTTGCGTAAAAGTTAATTTTTACATGAGACCCTCGCGGTAGGGAAAAATCATGCACGATGGACCACACATCTGTATCTGATACAGGTGCACGGTCATCGCCCCTAAGTTTTTCACAGGCGCGAAGAAGTTAGTTTTTGAAAAAAAATTTAATCTTTTTTGGTTAAAAATTGATTTTTGGTGTTTTCTCTAGTGGAAGGATGTTGTGGCAGGAGAGAGACTAGCTTGATCTATGTGTGGATGTGGTCCAAGACCCCCATGCTCATGGGATCCTGGCTTAGTATGGTCTACTAAATTTCTTAGAGAATAATCTACTGAGATATTAGGATGGTTTATTGAGATACTTGGTCCGATGTTGGAACAGGAGATGGCGTGTTATGGTCTTGCATCATAGGGATGTCGTGATATAGCCAGAGACCGACGTCTATTTTGTTACCAGTTTGTTGCCTCAGGGGGAGGCCCTTCCCTATCCACTCCCTCCTAGGGGAATGAACATCCATCTCTAGGACGAGGATGAGGAGCATTGCGGTCTAGGTGCGATCACCGGGGGATGTATCTATTTGAGCTCTGTGATGAACCTAGCTGAGAGAGATACCTTGGCGATGATAGTTCACCTATCTGGGTTAATGGTACCCCATCGAGTGTCGGGTATGCATCTTAGAGTTTTGCATCGGCTTCAAGCCAGTCACTTTTTTTACTGGTCTCGCTATGTTTACCAAGGCATGGTTACATAGTTGGGAAAGGCCCAAAGGGGGGCTATTAAAGCCTTCACTTATGTGAGCATCCTATATAGCATCATGTATGAGAGGGTTGTGATGCTTCGACCTTTTGTGGCGGTGCCCCTAGGTTCTCTAAGGGATCCTCGGATGTGTCGATGGGCACCTGTGAGGCCCCGTGATGGTGGAGGAGAGGTGGATCGCTACTGGGACGCAACAATTAAGACATGGTTCGAGTCAAACCTGTAGATGTTTCTTGAATTCTCGTATTCAGGGATGGACTTCCGGGGGGATACGGATATGGGTCTTCCTACAGGCTACACATGGGGTCCGGTAGATATGAATTTTTTATGTTTCCTGCATTTTGAGGATTTTTACTGTGTATAGATATGTCTTTGATGGTGACACCGGGATTATTTTTTGGTTTCTCTTGCAAACATGGGTTCGGCAGGGCATCCTACTGTTCATTTGGTGAGTCATTTTCCTAGGAGGAGGGTCTTGCTTGGGGCTGGTCAACCCCCTGTTTGGGGATAGGGTGTTGTAGGAGGTCCCTAAAGAAAGTGTAGCAGAGCTACAGCTGCTGGTGGGGATGATGCTCTTATTTCTCGTGTTGATTCAGCCGAGGCATGGGAGGCAGTGATCGAGGAGATGCTGGCTGTTGTCAAGGCTTGTGCTGAGGTTGTTGACACTTGTGCTGTAGGTATAGACGATTCATGGAGTCGGTTGGAGAGATTGACCCGAGGCATGCCGACTAGGGGTTTTGATGACCTTGACGACATCTGGCTGGAGATGACAAAGGTTGGATAGAAGGAACATCGCTTGACTTTACATAGGGTGGCACTTGTAGTTGTGGCTACTACACCTATACTGGCACCGGGTGCTTCCGTGTGTCCATAGGACCCACCAGGTGATGCTCAACTCTAGAGATTTTTGTATGGTTAGGGAAAGAACCCATTATTAGGACACTTCCCTATTTTTATGACATGTATATTTTTTATTGACATGATGATTAGTGACCTGTTTTGAATACTGGGACTCATATATTTTTTGATGTATATATGCGAGATGTATATTTTTGCAGCTCTTATGATGTGTCTATGTTTATTATTTGGTTGATGTTTACATGTGTTTATGATGGATGTTATGTAACTATGATGGATATTTATGCTTTATGCCTTTGCGTTTTATGGATGATGGTTTATAAGAGATGCATTCCAGTCTAGGATATGGTTATCTATGCGATCGACTGTCTGATTTTGATTTCTTAGTATATGTGTAAATGTAATGTGATCAAAGTGACAATTCAACCATTGTGCATGCAAGTATTTCCTAAATAGGTGTGAATCCCATACTTCAAAAGCTTTGTTTAACTGTGATACCACTAGCTAGGAATAAATAAAGACATGTAGATGGCGCATGTCCTAGTTGGAGGCATCTCTCAACAACCCGATGACTGCATCATATTCTTCTTGATTATTGGTAGTTGATCCTATGCATACTTCGCTGGTGAGGAATGGTAACCGGTCAAGAGAGTGTATGGCCCAGGCAGCTGCAATAGATTTTGTGACCATTGAGAGGCTCCATCAGCGAATCCAAAATAGTGGATGGGTGGACGATGCATATTGACACGAGAATTTTTTTTAGAACAAGTCCACGATGATTGTGATCATCTCAAAAATTTATGTTGCATTCATCTTATCTCTAAGGCCGAGATTTCCTACCCTCTGGGTGGAATTTTTTGAGATAGAGCCCATTGATGGGATTAGCTAGGCATGTACTGTGGGGCTTAGACAGAATGTATGATCCTTTGAGGAGGCAATGTTTTATGATGTAAGGGCCTTTCCATAATGTTTTGAACTTCCCGTGTCCTAAGGCTTATTTTGCAACATCGTAGCAGAGGACTAGCTCCCCCTCGGAAACTGAGCGAGGGTTGATCTTGCAGTCAAATTATGCTTTTACTCTTTTCTTGTGAGCCTCATTATGTTGGCGAGATTCTCGTCGACGAGCTCTAATTGTACCAACCATTGCTCTAAAGGTTGGGTATCATCGAGGAGTTCGATAGATGTGTGTAAGTTGGGGATTTTGTGTTCAACAAGAATCACGACCTCTACTCTGTATACAAATTGGAAAGGTGTGAATCCTCTAAAATATTTAACCGCTATGTGACATTCCCATAAGGCTAAAAATACCATATGGTGCAAGTTATTTTTATGGTTATTGACCATTGTTGTAACATTGTTTTTAGTACTTTGTTAACAACTTCTACCTGACTATTGGACTGGGGTAGTATGGTGACACAAACTCGTGCGTAAATCCTAGATGATGGGATAGCTCTTGGAATATTTCATTCTCAAAATTCTTTCCATGGTCAGAGACTAACTCCTAAGGTACACTGAATCGTGCGATGACTAACTCGGTTGAAGAGAAACCGAGCTGCGGTTTCTGTCGTGTTGTCGTAAGTAGGCATGGCTTTTGCCCACTTTGTGAAATAGTCGATTACTACAACAATAAAATTTTGGTTGCCAGATGATGTAGAGTTTCAAGTCATAAAGTAGATTCCCCATGTATAAAAGGGACCTACTACAATGACCGAGTGTAGAGGAGCGGGAGGTGCTCTTGCCTTGTGGGCGAAGCGTTGGCATCACTCACACCTTTTGACTGCTTAAATGCATTCATGGAGTAAGGTTGGCAAAAAATATCCATCTTGTATGAATTTTTGGGCAGTGGCCATCCCTGAGAGGTGGCCTCTACAAGCCACACTATGGCAGTCATTTAAGGCTTGCTCAGCTTGGTCATGTGTGAGGCATCGACGTAAAATAGTGTCAACGCCTCTTCAATAAAGGATGTCCCCCATGAGAAGGTAATGAGGGCCTGATGGCATATGCACCTTCGGTCGTCATGAGTGATATATGGTTTGAAATTTTTAGTTCGCAAGAATAGAAGGATTTTTTTGTACCAAGTGATCAGAATCTAGATCAGGGGAAAAAATTAGCTCAAAATTGAAATTTCTCAGAATTTCACCAAACCATATTCAAAGAGACTGGCCCATCATAAGGAATCCAACGCAACTCATTTCATTGAAAACCAAGTTCAGATGAGGAAGTTATGGTCTCCTGATCGCTATTTAGAACAGGCAAATTTTAAAAAGTATATTGTAGAAAGGTGTTTGCAAAGGTCGTGGAATTGGTTCAATCTTAGGTTTTTCTTTCAAAAAATATATTTCAACAAGAATAGGAATGAAAAATATACTTTAGTAGCCATGGAGTATTACAGCTTGCGTTTGCAGACTGGAGGCAAACAAGTATATTTTTTCGAAGGCAGCAACCACGATTTTTTCAAAAAATTCCAGAGATTTATGAACAAGAGCGATGGACAGTTGAGATTGTATCGTAGAAAGGAAGCAAAAGATGATTGATCAAGATTGAATCGCATGATTTTTGTGGAATATGGAAAGTCTTGAAGCATATCGCATTCAGTCATGAAAATTTTCATCGCAAATGGCAGTCAACCATAAATATTTCATCACATATCGCATTCGGTGAAAGGAGACTTGGGAATGCGACAAGGAGTCATGTGTTGACTTGTTATGCGATTTGCGATGAGTGAGATTTGCGATGAGCCAAGATTGCGATGAGCCAATATTTTTGATGTCATATTTGCGAAGGAATATTACGAATATAATTTGTGATGAGGATTAGCTAAGGAAGCATCGATCACGTGAAGTGGTCGTGTAAAGAAGTGAAGACCAATGGCGGAGGCCAATTGCTAATGTGCCATTAACGCTAACCACCAGCGCTAATCCCATTTAAGAGTTAATTAAGCTCCAGTTAAGTTAGTGGACTTTTTGCAGAGCGCGCCAAATTCGGTGGTAGTCCCAAATTTGTCGGACTTAACTGGTGGTCCACCAATTTAGTTCTAATTTACTAGGTCTGGAGTAAATGAGGCCTATCATGAGAAATATTTGACCAAATTGGGCTCAGGAAGAGTCATTATTATCATTTTGTTATTTTAGGAATCCATTGGAATAGGTTTAAGAGACATAGGAGCTCTTCTTGATGGTGTTTTTCCCACTTGAAGATAAAATATTCCTAGGGCCACTAGGAGAGGAGGCCATGCCTAGAGGACCTGTAGATCAATTGAATACCCAGAAGAGGCTACTCAGGGGTTTGTGGATGCTCTGAGTCAAATAATAACTTTTATTTTCTATTTAGAGCACATCTTCAAGTTCAAATTGTAGGTTGAACCAGGAGGGTGTACGGATCATTCAGATATTGAGCCAGTTCTTGGAGGATTTTGAGATGGAGATGATCTTGCAGGGATCTT
Source organism: Pinus albicaulis (assembly GCA_034641835.2). NCBI lineage: Eukaryota > Viridiplantae > Streptophyta > Pinopsida > Pinales > Pinaceae > Pinus > Pinus albicaulis. The sequence continues at coordinate 877,450,740 of CM076581.1, read as the reverse complement.
CCAGCCTCCATGCGTTTGTAGCAGCAGCCTTTGCAATAGTGTTGTAGCATTTTTCTCATCTTTTATCTTTATTTGTTTTAGAGAAAAAAATTGTTGATTTACATATATTTATTGAAGTACAAATTTGATGCTCTTTCATATTTTAGTAAGGGATCTTGGTAAGATGCCCATGTGTTGTTGATAGTAGGTGTATGGTAAAGGGACTTTGCAGGATTTGTTTCTTTTTAGGAGAAAATTACCATTTCAGATCAACATATTGATGTATCATTATTTTGAATTTGGAGCATATTAACAATCAATCATGCCTCAGAGCTTATTCAAGGAGATGTAGCCCAGGCGAGGTAAACTCCTTCATCAAATGGCTCTTGTTTTGTTGTATGATGTATTTTATTTTCATGTGCTTAATGGTTTCATGTCTATAACCTACTCATGGAATTACACATTTAAAGGCACAAAAAAGAAATCCGTGTGATAATATGAAAGCTTAGTAAAATTCCTATGCACATAAGAAACACATTTTAATACTAATCAGGGAGCTTGCATAGCATTAACAAGTTTTCCCACATTCAGATCAAGTTGGTATTAGAGCTTTAGGTTCATTTTTTCTTGTGTTGCTTTGTGAAAAGGGTTGTCTATTGTAAGGTGAAAATTCTTACCAGGTTGAAGCTCCAAAGAGGAGAAGGAAAACTTGTTGGTATAGCTTCCCAAGTAGGAACAAGGAGAAGGAAGCTAGGATTGCCACAAGCCCCACCTCAAGTTTCACCTTCAGAGAGTATTGAGGCTTCGAAGAGCATATCTCAAGGAAAAACACCTACAAGTATCACAAGGGAAGAAGGTAAAAAGAATGGTGTTTTACCACCATCTTCAGCACAAACTTCTTTGTTTTCTACAAATTTGATGCAATTTTCTTTGTATAAAATCCTTCCAAGATGGAAGATGGACATATTTTGCCTTTTTTTCCACATGATGTGGAAAAGGTTCAATCTGCACGTTATGTTGAGGAGCTAAAAGAAGAATACAAAAGAGTCCAAGAGAAAATTTTGAGAATCCAGAAGGAGTATGAAACCATATTTTTGTCTCAATCAAGAGATGAGAAAAATGGTGAACATGCATATGCTTCTTATTTATATGCACATATTGATGAATATTCTTTTAAAGCCTTTGAAAGATAAAACAAAGGTATTGGGTCCAAGATCTTGGAAAATATGGGATACGAATAAGGCTTGGGTCTTGGTACAAATCAGCAAGGCATCAAGAACCAAATAGAGGCGAAAGAAAGGCCTAAGCATGAAGGCTTGGGGTATCTTGCGCCAGAAGAATGGTCTTCTGAAGACAGTGATGATTGGGTATCATTTACCTATTTTCACAAAAGAGGACATGAAGCAGCAAGGTGTTGGAATTTGCATCCAGAGCTTGTACCTGTTTGGTTCTTTGGATAGGCGCGGTTCTTTGGATAGGTGCAATTGAAATGGTTTGGTAAGAAATGGATAGATTTCTTATCCAATTAAAGGATTTGCATGTATATTTATGATTTTTGCATTCTTACTAATTGAATGCACGTTGCATGTTATGCCAACAACATGATTTAAAGTGGAGTATGTTGAGACTCACTTTTTTGCAGAAAATTTGTTTATTCAGCTCTAAGAGTACATGTACATTTGAATGTGGAATTATTGTACTATGATTGTACTTATGTGAGATATTTGAAGAATTGTATACATGCATGAGAGATGTGTGTATGAACAGTGGAATGTTGATGGTTTCATTGTGCTTGAACATGCATGAGTAATTGAATTGTGTTTGTCGATTTCTTGTTTAACATGTATGTTGTCAACTTGAGAGTGTTGATCATTTGTACATGCATGAGTTTCGACATGTGTTGATAGATTATGTGTTGCATGCATGAAAAATTGACATGGAAGATTTGATTTTTTCTCCAAGGATGGAAAGGAGATGTTGACGAAGTGTTTCATGAGACATGAAATTCATTTTGTTTACACATGCTTATGCTTGAATTTAGAGTCATTTGTTTGAAGAGGCATGTTTTGTCGACTTGTGTTTGGTCGATGATTTTTGACATGAAGATGCGAGAGTACATGGTGATGTTCACATGATGTGAAGTTTGTTTCTTTTTTAGGCGCAAGAGGATATTTTTTCAAGTTGTTTCTTGCATGATGTGTTTCTAACAAGATGTCAAGAAAGTTTGCAAGCATTGTAAACCGTTTTATGTGTTGACACCAAGAAGAGAAGGAGATGGAAAATTCATTCTTCCAAATGTGGAATTTAGAACCATGGAGGTAAAAGAATGGTCATTTATTTTCTATTTTCTTTGATGTTTGAATTCACAGTTGTAGTTCACTCAGATGGGCTTATTAGAAAATTGGTTTCCAAAAGAGAAGCTTGCATCACATGCCATGTTTGTACAAAGGAGGAACCTGATTCTTAGTGGGAAGGCAAGTTAGTTTACCAAGAACAGAAGGATCGCTTTGGTACAACAAAGTGTTACATCAACTAGCAAGTGTTGGATATTTGGGTCAGCAACAGAAGGAGAACAATGGTTGAAGAGCCAAGCCATTTGCAAGGCAAGGCAAGTCATGTCAGTGACCAAGTGGTTATGATAGCGATTTCTCCAAGTAGAATCAAGATGATAGAACTTCGAAAATAGAAGAGATTTCAGCTATTATGATATAACCAACTTTTGTGGATCCAAAAGCATGTCAGTCAGAACTAGTGATCAAATTCTGGATGAGGGGCAAAAAGTAGCTCAAAAATTAAAGTGCTCAAAATTGCATGAAACTAGATTCAAAGTGATTGTCCCATCGCAAGAAATCAAATGCAATTCGTTTCGTTGAAAATTGAGTTCATATGTGGAAGTTATTGTCTACTGATCGACATTTAAAACAGACAAATTTAAAAAAAAATTATTGCAGAAAGGTGATTGCAAAGGTTGTGGAATTGGTTCAATCTCAGTTTTTTTTTTCAACAACTATCTTTCAACAAGAATAGGAATGAAAAATCTGCTTTAGTAGCCATGGATTATTACGGCTTGCACTTGTATACTGGAGGAAAACAAGTATATATTTCCAAAGGCAGCAACCATGATTTCTTCCAGAAATTCCAGATATTTCCTAACAAGAGCGATGGACGGTTGAGATTGTATCGCAGAAATGAAGCAGCAGATGAATGGTCAAGATCGAATCACATGGCTACAGTGGAAGATGGATGGTTGTGAAGCATATTGCATTCAGTCATGAAAATTTTCATCGTATATCGCATGCAGTGAAAGGAGCCTTGGGAATGCGACGAGGAGTCATGTGTTGACGTGTTCAACGATTTACGATGAGTGAGATTTGCGATGAGCCAAGATTTGTGATGTCATATATGCGAAGGATTATTGCAAATAAAATTTGCATTAAGGATTCACGAAGGAAGCATCGGTCACGTGAAGTGGTCGTGAAAAGAAGTGAAGACCAAGGGCGGAGGCCAACAGATAATGTGCCATTAGCGCTAACCACCAACGGTAATACCGTTTAAGATTTAATTAAGCTCCTGTTAAGTTAGCAGACTTTTAGCGGAGCGCGCCAAATTCGGTGGCAGTCCCAAATTTGTCGGACTTAACTAGCAGTCCACCAAATTTAGTGGCAGTTTACTAGGCCTGGAGTAAATGAGGCCTATCTTGAGCAATATTTGACCAAATTGGGCTCAGGAAGAGTCATTCTTAGCATTTTGGCATGATAGGAATCCATTGTAATAGGTTTCAGAGGCAAAGGAGCACTTCTTGATGGTTTTTTTCCCACTTGAATATAAAATATGCCCAGGGCCACCAGGAGAGCAGGCCATGCCTAGAGGACCTGTAGAACAATTAAAGAACCAGAAGAGGCCACTCAAGGGTTTATGGATGCTCTGAATCCATTGGTAACTTTTATTTTCTATTTAGAGAACATCTTCAAGTTCAAATTGTAGGTTGAACCAGGAGGGTGTATGGATCATTTAGATATTGAGCCAGTTCTTAGAGGATTTTGAGATGGATATGATCTTGCAGGGATATTCAAACCTCCATATGTTTGCAGCAATAGCCTTTGCACTACTGTTGTAGCATTTTTATCATATTTTATCTTTATGTTTTTTAGAGAAAAAGACTGTTGATGTACTTATAGTTATTGAAGTACAAATTTGATGCTCTTTCATATTTGAGTAAGGGATCTTGGTAAGATGCCCATGTGTTGCTGATAGTAGGTGTTTGGTAAAGGGAATTTTCCGAATTTGTTTCTTTTTAGGAGAAACTTACCATTTCAGATCAGCGATGTACTCATCATTTTGAATTTGGAGCATAATAATAATGATTAATGCCTTAGAGATGATTCAAGGATATGTAGCCCAGGCGAGGCGAACCCCATCAAATGGCTTTTATTTTTCTGTATGATGTATTTTATTTTCATGTGCTTAATGGTTTCATGTCTATAACCTACTCATGGAATTACACATTGAAAGACACCAAAAAGAAATCCTTGTGATAATCTGAAAGCTCAGTAAAATTCCTATGCACATAAGAAACACATTTTTAATACTGATGAGGGAGCTTGCATAGCATTAACAAGTTTTCCCACATTCAGATCACCAAGGGTCCTCAATTGTCACTAATAATAGATTCTCATCTGTTAGTGAGTCGTTGACTGGGTATCCTTGGGTTAGACTTTGAAGTTTAGTAATGAACTCAGCTAAGATAAATTAATTTTTTCTCTTGGGGGAGTTGAAATGCAGGTCAAATTCCTACATTATGACTACCCATCAAGTGTACTTATGATTCATGAGATGGAGGGTTAGTAGATATCGCATGGGGTTGATAGTTTCTATGATTGTTGTAGTCCTTAGGATGATGTAATGCTAAATTTTTTATACTGCATGTACTAGGGTTAAGGAAATTTTTTCTTCTGGATCATATTTTAAAGCAGGGCCATATAGGTTCTTGCTGACGTAATAGATTACGTGCTCTTTATTATCTGGTCTGTCTTAGACTAACACCCCAGCTATGGTTGTGTCTGATGCTGACAGATATAAGGAGTATTCTTTGTCGTAATTGGGTGGGTTGATCAAAGGGGTTGAAGGCAATGTGTCTTTTAGTGCCTTAAATAACTTTTGAGCCTAATCATCCCATTTGAACGGAATGTCTTGATAGAGTAGGAATAGTAAACCTTGCGTGCAAGTGGCATAGTCAGGGACAAATCATCGTAATAAGTTGGGTTTCCCTTGCAGACTTTGAAGTTGCCTGAGAGTTTTAGGTGGTGGTACTTCTTTTATTGGTTGGACCTTGAGTGGGTGAAATCTAATCCCTTGTTGGGATACGATGAATCCTAATAGTCTTCCTGCATTAGCGCCGAAGACACACTTGAGGGGGTTCAAGCGCAAGTTGTAATGTTGGTACCGTTGGAATACCAACAGTAAGTCCTCCATATGGTCACCTCGTTTCTTGGATCGTATTGTGAGGTCATCCAAGTAAGATAATATGAGGTAAACCATATTGTGGAAGATATAATTCATGGCCCACTGGAAGGTGGCTCCAACATTTTTAAGACTAAAAGGCATAACTTGATATGCGAACGTGCCCCAAGGGGTAGTGAACGTCGTCCTGTACCAATCCGTATGTTGGATTTGAATTTGATTGTACCCTGAGAATCCGTCCATGAAGGACAATGCCTCCTGAATGATGCAAGAATCAATGACTTGGTCAATAAAAAGGGTAGGGTAGTTGTCCTTGGGACAAGCTTTATTAAAATCTCAAAAATCGTTTGCAGACTCAGATGGTGCCCTATTTTTTCGTGATGGTTGTAGGGTTGGAAACCCATGATGTGTAGGCAATTGGGTAGATGAATCTGTCTTTATGAAGCTTGTCAATCTCTTGTTTGATTGCTTCTTCTTTGGATGGGTGTAATTGACGTTGTTTTTGGTGGACTGGTGATACATCAGTTCGGGTGTCAATGTGGTGTTCCACGGTGGTGGGGCTTAGTGTTGTTACATATAAAATTTTGAGCAAGCCTTCTCCACTACTATCACAGAAGCTTGGTACCTTGATGTGCACCAATACCTTTAGCACGAAACCGTGCCCTCCCATTTATCTATGCGATAGAAGACTCAGGGAATTATCTTACCAACTAGTCCCTGGGATGCTTTTAAAAAAGAATCCCAATGGAGTGCTGCTCAAGTGTTTGGAAGTACATGATTCAGAGAATGTACTGCATGATATCCACGATGGACCAATTAGGGGACACTTCGCGGGAAACACAACAGCATATAAAATCATGCGGGTTGATTTTTATTGGCCTACATTATTCAAATACGCTCATTCTTACGCCTGAAAGTGTTTGGTCTGTTATAGGTGTGTTGGGAAAAATAATAAGTTAGCTGCCCCATTATAGCCTATTGCAGTGGAAGAACCTTTTTAATAATGGGGCTTGGATGTTATTGGAGAAGTTTTTCTGCATTCGTTAAAGCAACACCGTTATATTCTCACTGCTACATACTACTTTAGGTGGTGGAAAAAAGCAGTTCCTCTTAAACAAGTGAATGATCAGGAAGTCAATAACTTTATTTAGTATACTATCATTTCCAGGTTTCGCATTACTACTTCATCGTTTTCGACAATGCAACATATTTTTAATTGATCAGACTTTATGATTTTTCATTAGAAAACATAATTGTATTGAAAATTTTTGTTAATTATTATCCTCATGGGAATGGTCTTGTTGAATCCACGAATAAGAACCTAATCTGCATCATCCAGAAGACCATATTATCTTAACAGAGGAAATGACACTCTGCGTTAGTTAATTCCTTATGGGTTGGCTGAGTCAAGCTAAAGCCATCCTTGAACACCTCCCCTTACTTCTTGGTATACATAAAATAACCCACCTTCCTGTCAATATCTACTTTCCCTAATCAAGGGCTCAGTTTTTTTCTCAAAAATCGAAGTTCTTATAATGTCTCGTAACCTAAAATATCACGTAGTACTCCTCATTCTAAATCCAATGCACTTCGTTTCAAGATTCTCTCCATATGCTCCCAGAAATGAGTTCTGTTCGCTTTGCTAAACAGAAAATTTAAAAAAAAAATGACAGAAATATGCCCAGTCAATAGTTCGTATTTTTGACATGACATGTTGATTCGGTAGTGTCGTTTTTGGCATTTTTCTAAAGGGAATGGTGGGCTGCCAAGCGGTAGCATGGTATTGGTTAAATTATGGGTTACATAGTGAAATCATATTGGTTCATTTTAGGAAAATTGGGTGAGGACACGTGGTGCAGCCTGGGGCCACCATGTGCCCCACCAAGGTTGTATGGTGGACTAATTTTTTTTTGGTTAAGTCTGGGTGGAGGCATCATGGTTTGACCCTGCAACCTCCCACTAGCCAGCACCACTCTATACCATTATGCCCGCATGATGGATTTTAATAAACTATAGATATCGTATACATTTAAATTAAACTATGTAATATGGTGGGGGGGGAGATGGGGCCAGCCCCCGAATCACACGACCTTCAGTGCACGACCATCGAAGAGGCTCAAACCTTAATGTGGGAGTTTAAAACTTAAACCATGATTTAATAACCCTAATCCTGTTTAATGTGCCTAATCCACATTTAATTCCAGATTATTTAAAGTATGGAATTAGCGCTAAATAATGCTTAATTAGCACTAAAATAATACTTAACGTTAATGATGGATTAAGTTAGCAGATCCCCAAATTCAGCAAAGACTGCCATTTTAGCTCCAGATAGCTAATTTAGGGCCTAAAATAGTGGGGAAAATGTAAATGGTCATAAATTTTGGAGTTTTCGACCAATTCAAGTGTAGAAAGAGGCCATATGACCATTTTTGGGCATTCTGGACTCACTGGTGCTAGTTACGGGAGAAAAAGAGCATTGTGAGGTCAATTTTACAATTTGAGCATAATATAGAGGCCCAAGACATGAAAGTTGGACCAAGTAGATGTATCCCAGGAGGGGTGAAATCCTTCATCAAATACATGTGTTGATGTGTTGTATGGTGATGTATAGTACTATATTTTTTGTTGTTCAAACTTTGTTTTTATGTTAAATTGTTTATTAAATTGATATGAAAAACACTCATAGGAATTGATAATTTTCAAGTGAACTTGAACCCTTAAGCACACATAAGGCAATGAATTCATAATCTGAAAGAGTAATTGGAAAAGAAACACTAACATACTCCATTCATATCATTTTTGGTATCAGAACTCATGGTCTTTAGGTTTTTCTATGCAATAAGAGATCTAATTGTTTGCAAGTTTGTGTCATGCTTACAAGGTTAAAACTCAAAAGAGGAGAAAGGAAGCTGGTTGAGAGCCTTGCAGTTGGGTCGAGAGGAAGAAGGGCAAGGTTTCCAAAGTCTTCAACACTAGCCCATCCTCAAGTTGAATTTGAGTCTTCAGTGAGCATGTATCATGTAGGATAACCTATCATGATAGAAGATGAGAGAGAATTTAGGAAGGCATTCTTTGATATGAATGAGATGGTTAAAGTCCTCTATGAGGAGAGGAATTTAATGATGCAAGGAGAAATTTCAAGGACTCCAAGAGGAGAGGGTTCTCCAAGAGGAGTAGGCCATGGAGATGGTAAGAAGCCACCATCCACTCCACTAACATCCTCACCACCATCTTCACCTTCCTCATCATCATCTTCCACTACCACAACTCTTCCATATGTTCATACACATACTTCAAAAAGAGCTGGTAAATCACCCTTACTTAAAATTGATGTTAAATTTGAGCTTCCAATGTATAATGGCGAAGTGAATTCAAAGAAGTTGGATAATTGGATTTGCCAATCGGAGGTTTATTGTATAATTCAGAATCTTCAAGAATATGACATAAAGAGTCAATTGGCTTCCTTGAGAATGGAGGGTTCAACACTTGTATGGTGGGAATAAAAGACACAATAGGGGATTAAGAAACATAGTAATATCTCAATGTCTTGGTAAAATTTTATTGTTACCATTAAAAGGAAATTCTATCCTCTAGCTTACATGCAAAAAGCTATGATGAGTTAGCAATATTTTAGACAATTGAAAGGTCAAAGTGTGCAAGATTACACTCATGAATTTAGGAGAAGAGCTCTTATGTTAGGAATTGATTTTCATAGCCAATCAACTTTGTTAGAATATATAGGTGGTTTGCATAGTTACCTGAAACATACCATCCTCATGTTTAATCCCGCTAGCCTAGATGAGGTTTGTGTGCAAGCTACACACCTTGAGGTAAGAGGGAAAAATGTACAATATGAGTGCAAAAAGAAACCATTCAAGGGTGGTGAAAAAGGAAAGGGTTTCAAGGGTAAAAAAAAGAAGAATGCATCCATTAAGAAAAAATGGGAGAAAACCACATGTACTCATTGTTCAAAAGAGGGTCATGATGAATACCATTGTTGGAAACTTCATCTGGATTTGAGGCCTAAAAAATTCAACAATAAGGGGAAAAAAAGACAACTACTACCACACAACAGGATCTTGGATCCGATTTAGGAGATGAGAATAAAATTGCAGCCATGGTCACAAAGGAAATAGAAGCAATAGAAAGTAATAGTTCCTCAAATTGTCACAATAATACTCCAAGTGAAGAAACAAGAATAAGGTTGTTTCATGTAAGAGTGATCTCAAAACATACAAAAATTAACACACTATTTGATAGTGGGCCTCAAGAGAACTTAATATCTGAAGACTTAGTCAAGAAGTTGAATCTTGAAACCTTGCCTCATAATAAGCCATACCCTTTGGGTTGGATAACCAAAGATAGAAATTTACAGGTTACAAGAAAATTCATTTTTCGGTTTGCAATTACTGCAAACTTCATTGATGAATTTGAGTTAGATGTTGTACCGCTTTGACATATCTGGAATTGTTTTGGGTAGCCCATATCTCTATGACATGAAGGCAGTTTTCTATATGCATGAGAAAAAGTACCACTTGTTCGAAGATGGAGTGGAATATATTGTGAGATCTCATCGCAAAAAGCTAAACCTCTCTTTGGTTAATGTTGGGCAAATGAAGAGACTAATAAACTCAAGAAAAAACTTTGTGCTTCTTATGATAAAACAAAAGAATAATAAGGATTTTGAATCTTTTGAAGGTTGTGATGATAAACTAAAACCTGATTTGTTTGATGTGGTAAGTCAGCATGGAAATATATTTCAAGAGCCAAAGGGGTTACCTCCCAAGAGGGGAATTCAAAATGAGATACAGTTGCAGCAAGAAGTTCCACTCCCTAACATTGGAATGTATTGCATGTCGATAATGGAAAGTGCAGAAATCAAGAAGCAAATCCAAGAATTGTTGAATAAAGGAATCACTCATCCATATACCTCGCCATGTGTTTCATCGATTGTATTGGTTCCCAATAAGGATGGAACATGGCGCATGTGTGTGGATTTCCGTGCACTCAACAAAATCACAATAAATAATCGTTATCCACTCCCAAGGATTGATGATTTTCTTGATCAAGTGAGGTATGCAAAGTATTTCACGATGTTAGATATAATAAGTGGTTATCATCAAGTTAGAATAGTTGAAGAGGACATATGGAAGACCACATTTAAAACTAAACAAGGATTGTTTGAGTGGCTTGTTATGCCTTTTGGTCTTTTCAATTCTCCAGATACTTTCATGAGAGTTATGAATGATGTATTAAGACAATTTCTAGATGAGTTTTTCATTGTCTACTTAGATGTTATTTTTATATTCAGAAAATCACGAGAAGAATGTGTCATACATGTGAACAGGGTGCCTAATGTCTTCAGAAAATAACAATTGTTTTTTAAGATGTCAAAATTTGAATCTGGTAAAACTTCTTTGATGTATTTGGGACATATTTTTGTAGGAGGTGAGCTGAAGATAGACCCATCTAAAGTTGAGGTCATTGTGAATTGGCCTATACCCAAGTCAGTCATAGAGGAAAGAATTTTTCTAGGAGAAACACAATATTAGAGGAAGTTCATTACTAATTTCTCCTCTATTACAAATTTGTTACATGCATTGACGAGTGTTAAGAAAGTCTTCCAGTGGGGAGGAAATCAACAAAAAACATTTGATGCTTTGAAGAAGAAGATCAGTTCAGCCCCAATATTAGCATTACCGGACTTGAGACAACCCTTTGAGATTCAGACATATGCAACTGATTATGCCATGGCCACAGTCCTCTTACAACATGGTAAGCCTATTTCATTCCATTCAGAAATGTTTAATGTTGCAGTGATAAATTATCCTACATATGATAAGGAGCTATATGTGTTGGTTCAAAGTGTGAAGAAATGGAAGCATTAATTGATGGGAAAGGAAACCATCATTCGCACCAATCACCAACCATTGCAATACTTACAATCGCAAACTAAATTGCAGTAGTCAAGGTACTTTCGATGGATGGGATTATTGCAACAATTCCACTTGGTCATAAGGTATAAGAAAGGAATATACAACAAGGTTGCTGATATGCTTTCTAGGAATATTATTAATGCAGCTACTTTACTCAATAATACTTTTGTTTTACCTGAAAGTTAAATTGAACAATATACATTTTACAGTGAATTTAAAGATGTTTATGAAAACTTGAGTCAAGGTCGCCAAGTTGAGGAATTAGATTATCATGTTCATAATAACTTGTTGTATCACTTAGGAAAGCTGTGTATTCCACAGGGTGAGAGAGTGAATGTCATAAGGGAATCACACACTTCTCTTATTGCGGGACATTTTGGTGTAAGAAAAACAATGGAAAATCTTCAGAGATATTGTTATTGGCCTCGTATGTTTGAAAGTGTGTCATGTTTTATTAAAGGTTGTTCTTTATGTGCAGTCAGTAAGCCTAGGAGTTAGGTTTGTACACACCACTCCTGGTTCCTTCGCGTCCATGGGAGAGTATCTTTATGGATTTTGTAGGAGGTCTTCCTTTGTCGAAAAGAGGTCATAATTATTTGTATGTAGTTGTGGATAGGTTCAGAAAAATGTGTATTTTGATGCCATGTAAAAATCAAGTTACAATTGAAAAAACAACTCATCTTTCCTTTGAAAATTTTTCGGTTCATTTTGGGTTGCCTACATCTATTGAAAGTGATCGATATTCTTGATTTATTGTGAAATTTTGGTCAAGTTTGTGGGAATTGATGGACACTAAGTTGAAGAATAGAACAACCTTTCATCCACAAATATATGGTCAAACCAAGGTGGTAAAAAAAACAGTCATTCATCTTCTTAGAGGATATTGTAGCAAACATCCTAAGTTGTGGGATGAATATTTTTATTACATTCATCATGCTTACAACTGTGCAAAACATTCTTATACTCAAACATCGTCATTTGAGGCATGTCTTGGTTACTTTCCAAAGTCGCCATTGGATTTCATGTTAGGTCCCTATATCACTAGTATAGTCCCTTATTATTGTTAGTGTAACCCCCTTATTGTTATTATTGAACCCTTGTAACCCCCATTTTTTTATTATTGTGCCCTTAAATTAGTATTGTTAGGTCGGCTAGGATTACATTGTGGCCCACTAGGATTACATTATGGCCCCCCATGGACTCCTATTTATAGAAAGGAGGTTTTGTAAATTGTATCATCCAAGAATTGTTCATTTATGTAATGTATTGGAGGTTGCCCCCTCGAAGTGGCTCATTTCTAAGGCGTTGATATCTCTTTTCTTCTCTTTTTGGAGCTGGTCACACAACATTTGGTATCAGAGCTTTGGATTCTAGGGTTTCACTGCTCCAAACAGGTCATCGTGGAATTTTCGCTATAACGTTTTTTCTACGAAGCTTCAGAAGCTGAAATTTTTAGGGTACAAAGCGGAAATCTTGAGGAAGTTTTTCTAAAAATTTCAGAGCTTGGTTCGCAATATTTTCGGAGATATGATCTGTGGAAGTTAGGTTTTTTTTCAGGCTCCTAAACAGGTCATCGTGGCATTTTCGCTATAAAAAAATTTCTACGAAGGTTCAGAATCTGAAATTCATATGGTGCGAAGCTGAAATCCTGAGGAAATGCGTCAAAAAAATTCAGAGCTTTGTTCGCAATATTTTTGGAGATATGATCTGTGGAAGGTAGTGCTTTTTCAGGCTCCTGAATTTCATCTCAAAGAGGTGATCGTGGGAAAAGTTCAATAACTCTCTCTCTGGGCATTGGATTGGAGTGCCGTAAAAATTGGTCGCAAGTACACAGACTGTAGTTTCTTGGCTATCAATTTCAGAGACAAAGGACGAAACAGTGACACGTGGCAAGTCGTAAAAGTTCGCTCTACTGAACCAGTCCATAATTAGGTCATTGTGGGAGATTGGACACAACTTTGTCTTGGAGAATCCAAATCAGGTCAGACCTGTGGCATTCAAAAGAGAATTCAGAGGGCTACTTCAATGCTGAATTTCATATATTGAAGAGCTGCAATCACAGAGATAATACAATTTCAATATCGAGCTCCTCAAAGCAAGTAAGAGGTGTGTATTTTTTTTCTAAATTGCATAAGTCTTGTTTGAAGAATCAAGTTGAATTGATTGCAAGGGCCTATTGTAGAATAGATATCAATATTGCAGTCTAAAATGGCCCCTAAAAAGAATTCAACACCCATTAAGCCTTTAGAAGGCTCTACTATGACTCATGAAGACGAAGAATGGCAACATGACATATCAAAATTACAAGAGCAAGTGCAACAAATTTCGCTCTCGCAAAGAACAACAAAAAATGAAATGGAAGTTTTGAAGAAGGGCGTGGAAACTAAGATGGATGGTTTGAATAAAGGCGTGGAAGCTAATATTAATGGTTTGGAAGCTAAGATGGATGGCATGGAAGTGGGCATGGAAGTTAAGATGGATGACATGGAAGCTAAGATTGATGAAAAAATGAAAGACAACATGGAAAACATGAAGAAAGATCTAAAAGTAGACATCGAAAGTTTGGGAAAGTTGATACAAGAAATGTTTCCTAATGGTGAAAAGATAGTAGAGGAAACTCATGATGAGAACAAAATAAATGTTAATCGTGATTTCATAAACTCTAATGTTGGCGGGAAGAACCACCATATTCCAAAATGGATATGAGGAAGTTTGATGGAAAGGATCCTGTAACATGGATACTACAGATGGAGCAATATTTTGATCTCCATAATGTGAAAAACACACAAAAGGTACGCATTGCAACTTTACATTTAGAACAAAATACATTTGTATGATATCGATGGCTTTGCTCCCATAAAAAAATTGTCACTTAGTCAATTTTTACGGAGGAAATGATAGCACATTATGAGGATACAAAGAGCAACACCTTCTTTAGCCAATTGATAAATCTCAAACAAAAGGGTTTAGTGGGGCAGCACATTGAGGACTTCCAAAAATTGAATATAAGGGTAATTGATATTCCAGAGGAACACAGGATCGATCTCTTCATAGCACTTTAAAGGATAACATCCAACATGAAGTTCGTGTTTTGGAACCGGATTCATTGGAGAAGGCATTCAAGTTGGCAAGAAAAGTTGAATGTAAAATAATGGCGACAAGGAAGCCTACCACTCAATTCTATAAAGAAGGAAGTGTTGCTACGTCTAGATTTCCACAACCTACAAGGTTGACACCACAACAATTGGAAGAAAAAGAGCAAAAGGGCTTTGCTACAGTTGTGATAGCAAATACACTAAAGGTCATAAGTGTGCTGAGAAGAAATTATTTTACATAGATTGTGAAGAGGAAGAAGAAAATGAACAAGAAGAGAATATACACCAGGAACCAACCCTAGAAGAGGAAGAAATGAATCCGACCATATCGTGTAATGCACTGGCAGGAATTACCACTCCTCAAACTCTCAAGATACAAGGACAAATCAAGAAGAAAAGGTAATAGTGTTGATTGATTCAGGTAGCACCCATAATTTTATTCATTGTAAGGTAGCCAAGGAATTAAATTGTTTCCTATACCCAGCACCAGAATGCCAAGTGATGGTTGCAAATGGAGGAACTATAAATTGCTCTGGGAAATGCCATAATATTAAGCTAACCATGGGGGAATATGTATTGACTAGTCCAATGCTTTCCATTCCTATGGGAGGTGCTGATGTTGTACTAGGAGTACAATGGTTACAATCTTCGGGGACGGTAGCTTTTAATTTTCAAGAACTTTTCTTGAATTTTTTTTCAGAAGGAAAGGAAGTCGAATTACGGGGTATTGAAGGGAAGCCATGAAGGATAATAAGCTCTAATGTCATGACAAAGCTTCTAAAGAAAGAACAACGAGGCGTAATTGCACAATTATGCTCACTAGAAGTTCTGACATCAAAATCATCTATTTCTGCAGATCTCCAACAAGTCTTGGACAATCATTCCAAGGTGTTTGAAACTCCCAAAGGACTCCCACCTATTCGTGATCATGATCATGCCATTCATTTGATTCCAGGAAGTGTTCCTCCAAACATCAGGGCTTATAGATATCCTTACTTCCAAAAGAGCGAAATTGAACGTATGATTGCAGAAATGTTAGAGGCGGGTATAATTCAACCTAGTCAAAGTTCTTTCTCTGCTCCTGTAGTATTGGCACACAAGAAGGATGGATCATGGCGAATGTGTCCAGATTATAGGGAGCTCAATAAGCTCACCATTAAAGACAAATTTCCCATTCCTGTGATTGATGAATTATTGGATGAATTACATGGAGCAATTTATTTTACCAAGTTGGATCTTCGTTCAGGATATCATCAAATTAGAATGAAGACTGAAGATATTCCAAAACAACATTTTGAACTCATGAGGGTCATTATGAATTTTTGGTCATGCCTTTTGGCCTTACCAATGCACCTTCTACATTTCAAGGGTTGATGAATTCCATTTTCAAACCCTTCCTTAGAAAATTTGTGCAAGTATTTTTTGATGATATACTAATCTACAGCAGGTCTTGGAAGGATCATGTTGAACATGTTGACAGGGTGCTCAAACTATTGCAGGAGAAACAATTATATGCAAAAACATCCAAATGTTTCTTTGAGTACAAGAGGTGGAATATCTGGGTCATATTGTATCTCACGAGGGTGTTAAAGTAGACCCTAACAAAATTAAAGCCATTAAGGAATGGAAAGTCCCTACAACCATAAAGAAGTTGCGAGGATTTCTCGGGTTAACAGGGTATTATCGCAAGTTTGTTAAGAATTATGGGAGAATAGCAGCACCTCTAACAACATTATTGAAGAAAGATGCATTTTCATGGACTCTTGAAGCAACTAAGGCCTTTGAACGTCTTAAGGAGGCAATGTGCCATGCACCGGTCTTAGCTACGCCAGACTTCACAAAAACCTTTATTGTGGAATGTGATGCCTCAGGAAATGGAATTGGTGCAGTTTTGATGCAGGAAGGAAGACCCATTGCTTTTGAAAGTCGTCCAATCAAAGGAAAGTATTTACAGAAACCTATTTATGAGAAGAAAATGTTAGCAATACTGCATGCACTAAAGAAATGGCGAACTTACCTAATGGGAAGACACTTCAAGGTAAAAAATGATCATGATAGTCTTAAACACTTTTTTGAACAAAGACTATCATCAGAAGAGCAGCAAAAATGGGTCACAAAGATGTTGGGTTATGACTTTGAAATAATCTACAAAAAAGGAAAGCTTAATGTTGTTGCAGATGCACTCTCAAGAAGGAATGAAGAGCTGGATGCATTGCTTTGTGCTATTTCTATTATCCAACCAGATTGGATAACCGAAGCAAGAGATGAATGGAAGAAGGACAAAGATGTATGGACACTCATTCAAAATTTGCAGCAAGATCATAGTACATCTAATACATTTAGTTGGAAAATGATTCCTTATGGTACAAAGATCGCTTATATCTTTGTAAGAATTCCCAACTAAAACAAAAGATTCTTCTGGAATTGCACACTTCTCCTTTAGGAGGACACTCAGGATTTTTAAAAACTTACCACAGGGAGAAGAAAGAATTTTTTTGGGATGGCCTTAAATCTGATATTCGAAAGTTTGTGGCGGAATGTTTGGTTTGCCAGCAGAATAAAGTGGAAACAATTAAGACCCCAGGACTTCTACAACCTTTATCCATTCCAAGTCAACGTGGGGAGGAGATTTCAATGGATTTTATCACATGTTTACCTAAGTCCGAAGGAAAGAGTGTCATCATGGTGGTAGTTGATAAACTTACCAGGTATGCACACTTTTGTGCATTATCTCATCCATTTAAAGCAAGTACACTTGCTACTACATTTATGGATAGAATTCAAAAACTACATGGAAGCCCAAGGGTTATTGTGAGCGACAGAGATCCCATTTTTACTGGAAATTTTTGGACGGAGTTATTTTCTTGTTTGGGTACTCAATTAGCTCATAGCTCATCTTATCATTCTCAATCTGATGGTCAAACTGAGATCGTAAATAAATGTTTGAAGGATATCTTCGTTGTTTTGTATCTGATAAACAAACACAATGGGTCAAGTGGTTACCTCTTGCTGAATGGTGGTATAACACTTCCTTCCATACTGCAGCGAAAATGACCCCATTTATGGCACTTTATGGATATCATCCACCATCCATCACATCATCTTTAAGAGAAAAATCTAAGGTTCAAGCAGTGGAAGATCACATCGAGCATCAGCAAGAAGTTCTCCAACTCTTAAAGGATAACCTGAATTTGGCACAAAATCGAATGAAACAACAGGCAGATCAACATCGCAGCGAGAGAAGTTTTGATGTAGAAGATTGGGTATTTTTACGGCTACAACCATATAAACAAATGTCCCTCAAGCAAGCTAAGAAGGATAATAACTTATCACCAAAGTACTATGGTCCTTACAAGGTGTTGCAAAAGATTGGTACTATGGCATACAAATTGGAGCTTCCTTCTTCTTCGTGAGTACATTTAGTTTTCCATGTTTCATGCTTAAAGAAGGTTATAGGTGAAAATCTTCCGGTTCAAACAATATTTCCAGAACTTGATGAGGAAGGAAAAATCATATTGGAACCTGAAGTAGTCATGGAAACAAGAACTCGACAGTTACGGAATCGATCAATTTCAGAGTATCTCATCAAGTGGAAGAACTTACCCACTGAATATTCTACATGGGAGGATGAGAATTTTATACAGAAGCACCCGGAGCTACTCAAGCATTGAGGACAACACTTTTTTGAGGGAGAGGGGCATGTTAGGTCCCTATATCACTAGTATAGTCCCTTATTATTGTTAGTGTAACCCCCTTATTGTTATTATTGAACCCTTGTAACCCCCATTTTGTTATTATCGTGCCCTTAAATTATTATTGTTAGGTCGGCTAGGATTACATTGTGGCCCACTAGGATTACATTATGGCCCCATGGACTCCTATATATAGAAAGGAGGTTTTTTTCATTTGTATCATCCAAGAATTGTTCATTTATGTAATGTATTGGAGGTTGCCCCCTCGAAGTGGCTCATTTCTAAGGCGTTGATATCTCTTTTCTTCTCTTTTTGGAGCTGGTCACACAACATTTCATCTTTGGGAAAGATGTAGCTATCGATGGACATAGTGACATAGATAAAGAAAAGAAATTCATAGAGAAAATCTAGTTGATTCATCAAACAGTGCAACATCAAGTAGAGAAAAGTCAAGGAATGTACAAAATGAGGCATGAAAAACATCAGGCCGATCATAAGTTTCAAGTTGGTGATGAAGTTTGGCTTCAAATTTGCAAGCAAAGGCTTCAAGGAGAAGGTAAAAATTTGAAACCAATCCGTTAAGTTCCTTTCAAAATTCTGAAAAAGATTGGTAACAATGTATTTAAACTTGATTTGCCTTCATACATGCAAATTATTCAGTTGTTAATGTTGAAAATTTGAGATTGTATGAGCCTCCTTTAATTGAAGATCAAGGAGAGAATGTTCAGCTGCCATCTATTGAAGATTTTTCTCCAGATTTCTTTGTTGAGCTACAAAAAGACACCATACTTGATAGGAGGAAAATTAAAATGACAAGAGGAATTGTCGACCATCTTATAGTGGGGATTAAAGGAACAAATCCTTAAAAGGACAAATGGATTGAAATTGGGAAGGTGAGGGAATTATACCCTCACGTGTTGAGCAACTGAATATGATATTTTTGGGTCCAAAATCTTCAAGTGGGGAGGAATGACCAGGGGCTCGGTTTTATGCTCAAAAATAAAAGTTCTCATAATGGCTTAGAACCTAAAAAACTGTGTAGTGCTTGTCGTTATGAATCTGGTGCACTTAATTCATGAAAAATGGTCTCCGTGTGCTCCCAGAAATGAGTTATGTTCTCTTTCCTAAACATGATTTTTTTTTTAAATGATAGACATATGCCTAGTCAGCATTCTGTATGGTTGATGTGGCATGTTAATAGTGCTGAGTCGTTTTTGGATTTTTTCTCCGATGAATGGTGAGCTTCCAAGTGGAAACATGGTATTGATCGAATTTTGGGTTACATGGTGAAATCCTTGGTTCATTTTGGGCCAATTGGGTGAGGACACGTGGTGCATCCTAGGGCCGCCATGTGCCCCCCCAAAGTTGTATAGTGGACTAAAATTTTTTTGGTTAAGTCTGGGTGGAGGCGTCGGGTTTCGACCCCACGACCTCCCACTAGCCAGCACCACTCTTTACTATTCCACTCACACGATGGATCTTATTAAACTAAGGATCCCATATAAATTTAAATTAAACTATGTTATATGGCGAGGAGGAGAGGGGGCCAACCCCTTAATCACATTACTATCAACACGAGACCACCGACGAGTCTTAAATCTTAATGTGGGAGTTTAAACTTAAACCAAGATTTATTAACCTTAATCTTGTTTAATGCGCCTAATCTGCATTGAATTTCGGATAAATTTAAGTGTGGATTTAGTGCTAAAAATGCTTAATTAGCACTAAATTTTACTTAACGTTAGTGGTGGATTAAGTTAGCGGACCCAAAAATTCGGCCGAGACTTCTAGTTTAGCTCTAGTTAGCTAATTTAGGGCCTCAAATAGTGGGGAAAATGTAAATGGTCATAACGTTTGGAGTTTTCAACTAATTCAGGTGTAGAAAGAGGCTAGATATCCATTTTTGGGCATTCTGGATTAATTGGTGTAGGTTACAGGAGAAAAAGAGCATTGTAAACAGGTCAATTTGACAATTTGAGCATAATTTAGATGCCCAAGCCATGGAAGTTGGACTAAGGAGATGTTGCCCAGGAGGGGTGAACTCCTTCATCAAATACCTGTGTTGATGTATTGTATGGTGATGTTCTATACTTTATTTGTTTTTGTCCAGCCTCTGTTTTTATGTTAAATTGTTCATTAAATTGACATGAAAAACACTCATGAGACATGATAATTTGCAATAGAACTTGAACCCTTAAGCACACATAATACATTTAATTCATAATCTGAAAGAGTAATTATCATATAAACACTAACATACTCCATTAAGATCATTCCCACTCTCCAACTCTCACAAGAACACCAAGGAAAGCCATGTTTTTCAGTGCAATGTAGGATGGACACTCTTCACAAGCTATAGGAAGAAAGGTTGAAAGCCAAAGAAAATTTTTCACTCCATCAGAGTATTATCAAGAGGTGGTTTGACAAGAATTTTCCAGGGAAGAACAACTTTAGCTTGGGTGACTTAGTCTTGAAGTGGGACAAATCCCACGAAGACAAAGGCAAACACACTAAGTTTAAATGTTTGTGGATTGATCCATTCACAGTGCACAAAAATCTTGTGCAACACACTAATCGTCTTCAATCACTTGACAGGAAGATTGAATCTCTCCATGTCAATGTCCAATATTTGAAACATTTCTTTCAGTGACAATCAGGGGTTGTGCCCTAAACTCTGTACATAGTTTTATTTTGTTTATTTTGTTGTCTTTGTTCCCTAGTTTATTCGCGTTATGTGAATAAGTGTTGTCCTTGTACATGTTTTGGATTCTGAGAATGTGGGTGGTTGAATTATAAAGGACTCTTGTGACACTTCAAAATTTTTCTAAAATTCAGTCAGCCTTCCTTGTGTTGGTTATGTCTTTTGGCAGATGAAGTTCCAACGAAAAATATGATCCATCCGTAAGGACAGTTTTGGTCAAACCATAAACTTGTGTCTATTCAGGAAACCTTGTGCCCCTATTCGGTTCTTTATGTTTTTGTGTTTCCACACTTATCCAATTAGTAGAAGAGGAGAAAGGGAAAAATCTAAACGATAAAAACTAAATCAGAGGTATTTACATGCTTATCTGAAGGGAACACCTCTACTTCTCTCAATAAGTTGGGATCCCTCTTCTGCCCAAAATGAATAAGTTCCAATGCACAGTCCTATAAAAAATAAATAAATAAAGAAAAAGAAGAGAAAATATTCTTGCGCAAAGAGGTGAAGCAAGCAACTTTTTCGGGGTACTGACTAGGCTTCGTAGCAGTGAAGAAATGTTTGTGTTCCTCTAGTGGCTCTACCGAGGTAATTTCCACGCCTACTGGCAGTGGAGCAACACCACAGATGAGAAATTATACTCTAAAAATATTTAACTCATGAGCTTCACTACCCTTCCAAATTCAAAACATTGTGATAATGTTGAATTTTATGTTGAGTTGAACCGAGAAGGCATAATAGGGACTACGTGTATTCACCGGGTAAGTGGGAAAACCAAATTAATATGCATGATGAATCAATACTCCCTGAAGAACTAAGGCCTTGCACGAAATAAAATAACCGAGACAGATAAATTGGAGTTCTGCCAATGTGTCACCAAGTGTTGTAGTTGTTACAACAACCTCCAAAATTTTGGCCTATGCCCAATTTCAAATCCTTCCTTGATCTTGTTTAACGTCGCCGCAAAATCTGAAACACATTCCATGTGTTTTATTAGAGTGTTGCGTTCCCTTTTGCAAGTCGGGAAAGTGTCGTATTCTAGTATTTCGGTTGTCACATCATGTATATAAGCACGTTCTGGTGGTTCTAAGTGGTCATCTTTGTGAAAATGATTTTTTCTATCCTTGTAAGTGCCCATCGCACTTATTTCCAAAGTTTTGAGCACTAACACACAAGTTTCGCCACGGTCGTCGTAAATTCTATCTTTAGTGTCAAACTTGTCGTAACTTTTCATAAAGTTGTCGCATGGAGTGAAATGATTTGTTCATGTGTTATGGGTGATCTATTTTGTTGAGTCTTCAAAGTATTCTAACTGTGTGATCACAATCAAAGTTGTATCACCGTTCACACTATTCTCACTAATCTCGCACTTAGCCATTTTTGGAAAAAAACTTCCCAACCAAGCAACCTAGCTTCATTCGGCCTCCCTGAGTTGCACATTGCGCATTTTTAGTCCTGTAGTTGTGACCTTGCTGCAATGCATGGTTCCAAGCTCCCAAGACTGTTGCACTTCACAGTTTCTGTGCCCAAGCTCCAAACTTTACTTCTAACATTGTGTAATCATGTCTCCGAGCATGGATAAAATTGTGCACTTCACAATCACAAGCCCCAAGCTCATTCCCTAAGCTGTTGAACTGCTCAGTATCCCAACCTACTTTGTCTCCCATAACTTCACATTTTTCACCCTCAGTCTGGCCTGAACTATGCACTGCACAGTATCAGGGCTCAAGCCTCACCCATGACTTCTTGAATTGCACAGCTGTGTGGTCATTGAGCCCCTCTTCCCAGCCTGTCACTAGTTATGGGCTCAGTCTATGGATCATAATGCACCATCTAAGCCTAGGGGATTTTCGGATTGATGTTGTCTCATCGTGATGGAATTGCAGGAAAAGGTACCCTATCATGTCATGGCAAGATGATGAAGAAAGATAAGAACGAGGGAAGCATGCTCAAAGCTAAGTTTGTACATGAATTCACAAGTCAATCAATAAGAAGAAACTGAGGGGACACTAGTTTGTGAAAACTATCAAAGACTTGAAATCATTGAATATTCCTTATCACCAAGCTATGCGGAGGTGAAAATATGAGCATGCTTAAGAAAACATTTAGCACTCAGCAGCAGCAGTGGCTTGACATTGCCACATCATCAACCAGTCCATGTCAACAGTATCAAGTCATTTCATGTCACGAGTAGTCACATGCCACATCATTGTGGCTAATGATGTAACATGTGTTTCAGAAATGTATTGTAAAGTGAAAGTTTAAATAACATGTGTGGAATACGAAGATTCATGTAAAGTTGAAAAGTCATAGGTATTCAAACAATCATGAGGGTAGACGAAGAATCACAAGGAAAGTGAAGCATCACCTCCTCATTATTATATATACCCCCTCATTGTAAGAGCAAAATAAATTTTAGCTTGGCTCCTCCCACAAAGCATTAGAGAGATAAGCTAGTTCTTTTGGGGAGCAAGGAGTGGCTCCAACGCTCCACTACTGGAGCTAGTGATGTTCATTGTATACATTTGTCTTGGAAATTTTACATAATAACATAAGTCTTCAATTCCAACACATTTTTCATGCATGGATTATGAATGTTTGTAAGACTATGTTGAGGATGTTTGTACTTCATGTTTGTTTTCACATGTGCTTAGATAGTTGAACTATTTTGGTTATTTGAGTACATACCTTGTTGACAATGTGTTGTAATGGTTTTTATTGTTGTCCCATCCTTGTGGACTATTCTGCGGGATATTAGAGAAGCCTTTCTCTTTTGTTGGTTGTAATGATTGTCGCATCCCTTGTGGACTAATCTGCTAGATGTTAGATGGATCCCCCTCTTTCATGTGTGTGTCTTCTTGGATGGTACCATTACCTCTCTCTTAGAGGCTCAGTTTTCTCCCCTCTCCACGGTAGAATAACTTGGACACATTTACAAGTGGACACTCACCAAACACACCTTCTTGCTTTTCGAAGGCACCATTGCATCCCTCTCTCTTGTTGACAGTTAGAGCCAAGGAAAATCTTTAAGAACTCGACAATCTGACCTTTATACTGGATGAGACTCCTACACCAAATGATGTGAGGTCTAATTGGGACTTCATATCGAGGATATCCCCTTAATATTGGTGGGTCCAACACCGCCAACAGGTTTGGTCCTCCAAAGAAATTAAAATGGATCTAGGTTTGTTTATATATATCTGTGTGTGTGTGCGTGTTTTTTTAATTTTATTTTTATGTAATTTGACCAAGTCAAAATATTTACAGGGCATTAAAACATCTCTTCGATATTAGGGTGGAGAGCATTTTTTGGCTCAAAATACAACCCTACACTATATTAAAATAATTTTAATTGATTAATTTTGTTTCATTGTTTATATATATATATATATATAATGAAGTTGATATTAAAATTTTAATATTCTTTAATATTTTTTATTTATTTGTATTGATTTGTATTTATTTATTGAAGTTATATATATATATATAATGGATACTCAATTTATATACACATAAAACAATAAAGTATTTATATATCATAATATTGTATTTTTTTATTTTTTTAACACAATTTAAAATTTTAAAATATTATATTTAAAAATAATAATATTAGATAAATGTCTTTCAGATTAATCACATCATTAGGATTTAGTCGACGTTTCAAACCAACTAATGTGGTTCATCCTCACGACAAGGTGAAAAAGTCTATGGATCTCATTGAATAAATAGTGTGGATGTATCATAAACCTAGGAACTATTGTTAACACAATAGGCGGTCCCTCTTATCATCTAGCTAAATTCTTAGCCCAGAAGATTAATCCCCTTGTGGGTTTCACCGACTCCGATGTTAAGGACTCAACCTCTTTCATCAGGGAATGGAAGGACATCAGGTTGGAACCTGGGGAATTATTGGTCAGTTTTGACATTGTTTCCTTACTCACCAAAGTCCCATCTAGGAATCCATTGATGTCATTAAGCAGATCTCTCACCAAGACACTTCTAAATTAGTTGGCCTCTGCCTCACCTCAACTTTCTTTAGTTTCCAAGGTGACTTCTATGAGAAAACTTGTGGGGTTGCTATGGGTTCCCCTTTGTCCCCTATAGTCGCTAACTTTTTTATGGAGGATTTTGAAATGAAGGCCTTAGCCTCGGCTAAATTCCACCCTAGGAAGTGGAAAAGGTTTATGGATGACAATTTTTTCATTTGGCCCCATGGTCGAGAAAAGTTAGATCTGTTTCTTGGGCACCTAAATTCCCTGTCGAACTCCATGAAATTTGCGATGGAAGTTGAGGTTGATGGTTGTCTTCCCTTCTTAGATATCCTTCTCTCGAGGAATAAAGATGGTTCCATTTCTCACCAAGTTTTTCGCAAGAAAAATCACATCGAATAGTATCTTCATGTAGATTCTCATCATTTTCCTCCTAAAAAAATTGGCGTTCTTTGCACTCTTTCTACCCGTGCTTTAAGAATCTTTGATGCCAAGCACTTGGAGTCATAAAAAATCCCATCTTCTAAATTTTTTTTAAAATAATGAGTATAGTAGATCTAAAGGCCTTAAGGCCTTTCAAAAAGCCTATAAAGGATTAAAGGGAAAATCTTCTCCAGATGATCATGTTTCCAAGGTTCATCTCTCGTTCATCCAAGGGACCACAGACAAAATTGCCTGTGTCCTTAGAAGGAATAATGCCTCCTCTTCCTTCAAACCTTTGTATACTATTAGAAAATCTCTCGGATCTATTAAACACCCCATTGACCTTAAGGACATGAAAGGGGTTTACATGGTTCCTTGTTCTTGCGACACTCCCTATACTGGTGAAATAATTAGCTCCATTAGATAGAGATTCCAAGAGCATGCATCAGACATTAGACATAATCTATTCTGCACATCAGCTCTTGCTAAACATGTATAAAAATCATGTCACCATGTTTGCATTGAGGACTCCAAGGTCGTTGCTAAAGTTGATCACTTTCATCATAGGAAGCTTAGGGAGGCCATTGAGATTGAAAGGCATTCTAAGAATCTCAAAAGGGATGATGGCTGGAAATTAAGTAAAAGTTTGATTCTTGCTCTCTCTAGTTGATTTCCCCTTGAGCTAGTTCTCTGTTCTTTTGTTTCCTTTATTTTCTTATTTTTAGGGTTTTACTTCCCTTCTTTCCTCCTTTTTCTTCCTTGTCCTTAATCTTTCCCTTTTTCACCCCCTCTTTTCTTGTTTTTTTCTGGGTCTTTTTTCTTCCTTGTTTTATCTTTTTTTTTCCTTATGTTTTATCTTATAATTATTAAATATTAAATAAATTTTTTTATATATTAGAAATATTATTTATCTTTTAAATTCTTTAATTTATAACAATTTAATAAAAATCTCCCCCTCTTTAATTAATAATTTTCTTCCCCTTTTTACTAATAATATTTTTATTAACATTAATCACCTTGTCGTGAGGATAAACCACATTAGTTGGTTCAAAACATCGACTAAATACTAATGATATGATTAATCCGAAAGACATTTATCTACTTTATGAATAACAAAAGTCTTCATTCTAACATACAATAATAGTATTATACTTTATTTGTATTTGTGTAAAATTTTAAATAATATTTTAAAATAGTAAAAACATAATTAAAAATTATTTAATTAATTTTAATATTTAATAAACATCATTTGATTCTATATTTTAATTGAAACATATTAAAAATGCAACATATTAAAAGTATTTCAAATCAAACAACGGTGGCTGCAAGGAAGCTAGTCCCTGCCTTGAGCCAGGAAAAGGTGGTGTTGGTCTCTACCAGACTTCCAGAGAGTTAAAGCTGGTGTTGTTTTCTACCAGACTTCCAGAGAGTTCCTACCAATTATAGAAAAGGTTTGCACTGTTGATTGAGAAGATAGAGAATTAGTGGAGCCTTGGTTGAAAAGAAAAAAAATTGTGTTTTTATGCATTATCAAGACAAAGAATTAGTGGAGCCTTGGCTGAAAATCACAAATTTTGTGTTTCCGTGCATTATCACCATGTTGAAGAGAAGAGCTGGGTTGCAGTACGTGCAGAGCACAAAGAAAGTGTGAAGACAGGGTATCTGCTACTGCAATAAGCCTTCTTCATAGGCTTGAGATCAGGATTATGCAGCACACTGTAACACGAATCGAGGTCATATACTCTACAAGGAATAAACCTAAACGAATATCAGGATGCATGGTAATGGAACTGATTCGGTGTAAATCTAGCTGCCACTACTGGAGTTAATTTTCAGGCAAAGGAGAAAAATCAGATTAAAAACAACTAGTGAATCTCTTCCTCCTAAATGGGTATAACATTCATGGTTAAATTAGAATATCTTCCTCCTAAATGCACATATTTGTAAGTTAGATTAAACATATAGAAGTCCTTTCAATATTAAATATAATTGTTGACAGTAATATTTCGGAACAACAATGGATAATAAGAGTTTCATTTCATTGTTTTTATAATGGGTTGAAATGCGTTCACTGTAGGCATCTATTAGCTTTTTCGGTGGCTATAGGTGATAATTTAGCACTTCCATTTTACTGTTTTGACAATGGGTGTGAAACCCTATATCCAAGGCCCTATAAGAAATAAAACTAATTTTCCAGAACATTTATCCTGTGGCCCTGTGGAAAATGTCAAAAGGAATGGATTAATGAAAAAGTCAATATACCATTCACTCAAATGAGTGTTCAAGGATGCATGGGTACCAATCAAAATTGAAAAATAATTTTTACACAAAAAAACTCAACTAGAATGACACCATGATAACCTTAACTACAAATGATACTCTAAATATTGGGTCTCGGTCCTCTCAGTAACTTGGAGTGAAATAAAATCATAGAAGCAGTTTATTAGTACCTAGAAAGAACCAACGCATGTTGCAAATAGATATTCAAATCCTATCCTTTATCACAAGAGTAACGAAATCATAACATGTGATTTGCATAGTAAATTATTAGTAAGTAACAAGTGTACATTGATGCAGTACTACCATTTTCTATAGGAGATAATCGATCATATGAAAAAGAGAGCAAAAGCATGAAGACAGGGTATCTGCTAGCGCATTAAGCCTTCTTCAGAGGCTTGATGTGCTACATTATTTAATTCTGAGCAATGCATCTGACAGTGTAACAAAAATAGAGATACTATGATAGTTATATGTTTGTCTATAGGCACGCAGGTCTGGCATTAAACAAGATTGAGGAAAATAAAAATGATAGTTGTAATCCCACAGAGACATTCATAATTTGAGTGAAGAAGAGGGGATTGTACATATGGGATTGAGATGGAATCGACCCACGAGACAAAAAAATATTGGGTACTTGACGTTGATCAAAGGATTTCTTGCCCTGAGCGTCATTGGATCCTTGGCCACTTCAGATGCCTTGCCATGCATAATTGAAGAGAGTCTGAGCTGATTGAGTGCTCTGTCAAATTGCTAAAGAGATGAGGATGCATAATAGACTTGAGGCACATAGAAGTCGTTTACGTTGAGTCCAATTGAGATCCTCTGAGTGTAATTGAAACTTTCGTTTGCTTAATTCCATCCTAGAAAGCCTAAGCACAATTTAGACCATTTGAGGCAAATTGAGGCCAATTGAAACTTTCGAGAGCCATTATGCCATCCTGAATTTAGACAACTTAACAATCCTCTGTTGAGGAACATATATGCATTGAATAATTGACATTGATCCACGGTGGCCATGCAAGTGTCCCAAAAAGGATTCTTTTTATACTCTCAGACAAACGAATATTTTTTTTTTTGGGCCATTAAAAGGTCAAAGAGTGAGTACTCTTCCAAATGCAATCTTTGAGGGTGACACATAACCCAAGCAAGTAGAAATGATGATGGGAATACAGCAACAAAAATAAAAAATCACATGTAGTATACACAATGCAGGCATGAACTGCACACTCGCTGCAGCTGTTTTCTGGGTTTTTGAAATATTTATTTTGGGGATTGTGTAAAGAAATAATTGTGTGCACCGTGCTGTAATTTGTTACATGCTTGGCAGGATTGTGATGACTGTTGTGGTAGATTTAAACATCAATTATGCACCTCTTATTTCATAAAAATGATAAATTTGAACGCCTCTCTTATGTAATCATATCTCATGGAATAATTGATTTGGTTAAACCGGGGGATAAATGGCTCAACTCTTCAGAAAAATAGTTGCTGAGCCTTCCCAGATATAACCAAAGTTAATAAAATGGTGAACTCATCAAGGTATGGAGGATCCAGGTCCTTTTGCAGGGTAGTTGTTAGTATCATACATTTTTTGGCTTATGTATACAGTTATTCAATGTTTCCATGGATTTTGAATTTAGTACACCCTGGGTTATATCCAGATCTACCCACCTTACTTTCAAATTTTGAAGTTAATTTTAAGTTTGTAAATAAACTTGTGAAAATCGTTTAACCATTCACAGTTCAAAATTCCAACCAATGGTCTTTTGCAAATAAACTATTAAACTCAGTCAGGTATTTAGAATCATGTTTTTTTCAGGAACCATGTTTTTTGGGAATTGAACTTGTTTTCAGCTTCAAAACTAATGATGTAAATATCCCAGTTGCAACAATAGACTCTCTCTATCAAGTGATTATGGCGGCCGAAAGGGTTGTTCCAATAATCCGTTCACCCTTAGTAAATGATAATGGTTTGGTGGTAGAGTTGAGAGCTTAGCTAGAAATTTTTACTCAGTAGGTTAACCAAGCATCAACATCTAAGCAACCCATTAAAAGGCTAGTATTAGTACAGACCATTGTCATTTCCCTTCATTCTAATATGGAAGTGAAACTATTATTACAGCATGAATTGACTAAGAAATTGGATGAATTGTATTCATCCCTCCTGTTAGTCAAAGAACAGAGCTATATTTCCATAGCTAGGTGCAGGGGCTTTGCCATAAGCAAGAGAGGAGCCTACATAGCTGAAAATTCACATAATAACAACTCCCAATAAATGAAATTCATTAAGACATGGTTAGATGAATTTCACTAAGACATGCCTAGATAGGTCTCCTGCATGCAAAGAGATATATTTAAATTAAAAATATTTTTTAATAAAAAAAATTAAAAAAGGTACTTCTCCTGCATGCAAAGAGAAAAATGTTTTTTAATAAACAAATAAAAAAGTAAATACACTATAAATAAGGTTAAAAGGTTAAATAAAAAATGAAAAAAGTGAACTACCCAACTACCAAGTGGGACTTGCATGTGCCAAATGTCCCCTCTGAATCTTAGGCTTGAAGATTAGACCATCTAAAGAAAGCGAAGGTGATGGGAAATATTTTGAAATCAAACATGTATAAGCTAAGGTGATGGGAAATCTTTTGAAATCAGACATGTAGCATATCAATAGAGTCTTCTTACCGAGTAGTTTATCTCTTCAAAAAATTCATATGGAAATATCATTAAAAAGTATCCCCCACTCAGTGGACGAGGTTACAAAGCCCAAAGGTTGAAAATCCATTTCAGTAGGGAAGGAAGAAGTTATGCTCAACCCGAGTTCTGCACATTCTCAATTTCCAAGTTATGCTCAACCCCAGTTCTACAGATTCTCAACTTCCAGTAGCCCTTTCAAATTGAATGTGATGCAATGGGTTTCAGAAGACTAATGCAAAGGATATTCTGTAAAATTCCACTTGGTTTTTGGTATTTTCTCATTATTTATAGATCCTAATAAATGGTAGTGATTTATACTTTAAGAATAAAGTATTCAATTTCTAACAGTTTTTGCATAATGTATTAGAAATTATCACTCAGAAAACCAACTCTTATTGGAAAATACTTAATAGTATTCATATATTTTTCATTTTTCAAATGAGGATGTAAATTTTCTGTTGCTCTGCTACCTTTACAGGTCAGGAAGTTAGATGTCGTGGAAAGTACGTTGGGGTTCCTGTCATGCTCCTAGGGTTCATGGGATTAAATGATATATTCTCCTTGCTGGTAAGATTTCTCACCATTACAGGATGACCCTCCAACCAAAGGTAGGCTAATTGTAATGCCCTTAGGAGAGCTAGTACCTAGGAGGATAGCTTTGAAAAGAGTCAAGATTTTGCTAGAGCTAGAGTTAAAGCAAATAATAGAGGTAGAGCTACACCGTTATTCTTGATATTAACCATACCGTCAAATTTTGCAGACTGTGATGTGGTTGATGTTTGGCCCTCAAACATTCAAATGTCAGGGTAAACCAATTTTTAAAATGAATTGATAAAATCACACAGTGATTTATTTTTAGTAAGGTTATAAAGGAAGTCATAATTAATAAATTTCCGTATACATTTGTAAAAATCAGTGTTGTTTTTTAGTCAGCTATTCAAGTTATTCAGTGTTTACACTTTTTATTTTTTTCAATATTTTGTTCTTTGCAAAATTCTAAAAGAAAATGCATGAAAAGAAGTCTATAAAATTACTCAACGGAATCAACAGTTTTTGTTTAAACGAGGCCAACCGAATCTTCTTCTACTGGTAACGAGGCCAACTTACTCATCTTTTGCCAGGATCTGGACCCGTTTTTTGTTGTAGGACCAGGAACTGGACCGGGAACTGCTACCTAGAAAAAAAGAATTTGAGTTCAAAATATTCTTCAAAGAGCTTTCCCAAACGCTGGAAATAGCTACGGAACACTGCTCCTCTCCATCTAGGTATGGAGAAATCACCACATGCTTCTATATTTCAACAATTATGGCTAATTAATGACAAGTTTCCGTTATTTTAGATCACTGTTTTCCTGGGAAGTGGAATTTCCATATATCCAAGAAGCATGAGCACATAAGTGCGGAGTCTTCAAACGAAATCTTCAAGCAAGACAAAAAAAATCACCTGATACTCAGGTTTTCATTACTCAAGATTTCATTGAGGGGGAGAAGAAAGACGATTGCAAAACCTATTTTATTGACGGGCGAAGACAAAACCTATTTCATTGAGGGGAAAAGAAAGAGGAATGCAGAACCTCCGCTTGCACAGACCTAACTAATCAATGTAAGAATTGGAGTAGTTGCAGTGAAGATCACCGAGAATTTTGCACAACTGCCATATGCTTGCCACATGCCTACCACATGCAAGTATGATTTATGTGGAGAAAACAACTGTCTCCTTATAAATGATGAATGAGATACTTAATGAAAATACATGTTTTTAGCTACTATTCCATTTTAACCTAATGAATTGAATCCTTTTCGGCCTCTCTTCCTTGGGAAGAGGCCAATAAAACCTCAAATCAGCCATTGGCCAAAAAGGACGATGTTAGTAGTTGATAGAACATTAGAAAAGCAAAAGATAAAATCTCCTAAAAACTTTAAGTTTAATGTTACGAGTTTACCAAAAAACTAATACCAGACTACAAAACCGATTACTATAGTGCCTTGCCCGCTAACAAAAACTAATAGCATTGTTTTAATATATTTATTTTACAGTGCTTCTACGCCACGTCTGTCATAACTTTTAACTTCAACAAAAATATCAAAAATATTATCAATATTGCAGGAAATATAATAATATATTTGAAATGTCACAAATCAAGTGATATACATATTTTATTTAATATCGCTCGTACATAATGTTTGTCCTAATCTTGACGCCCTATCAGATAAATTGTCTCCATAACGGGATCCTAGTCTATGCTTCAGGGTAATCTCCAATTTTGTCTAATTTTATCTTTGCTTAATTTTAAAATAACATTTTCCAATTATTAAAATAGAGTAAAGTTTTATAATTATAATTTAAAATTTATAAATAAATGGTTATTTTCAATTTGCATTTTAAATAATAATAAAAAAACTTTATTTAGCATTGAAATTTAAATGTCGGGGAAAAAACAAAATTATCTACCAGTAATTTTTTAAATAAAAGTTGCTCATCACTAAACAGGAAAAGGTCATGTAGCCATGTTGACGGGAAAATGTGTCCGGCCAACAGTAGGGGATCTCCCCAGTAGAAAGTCCCAATTAGATCTTGAATCGTTTGGAATAGGGATCCCGTCCGGGGTGTGGGTCCGGCTACCGCTTAAGTCACCTTCCCCTTCGGTCTCAAAACAACCTGATTGAACCTGCGGACACACACTTATTCACATGATACAGAATACATGATTGATGCATTAAACACGTATACAACACTATACGTAGCAAGACAATAAATAAAGCATATGCGCGGAAGGAGGTGTCGTTAGCAACACATCTTTGGGGTTATGCTTGTGAGGTATTTTGACCACAAAAGAAATATTTCTTGATGGCGAGATGCCCCTTTACTTCCTGAAATATAAAACGAAATGCTAATAAACAAGGTCATTAACATCCATTAAAAGAGCAGTGAAAAACTGAACACCATTAACACAAGCACAGATAGCCATGATGCATAAATGATGCCATTAAGAGTGCAGCTTCATTAATCAAAATATATTCGAAACTGAATAAGAAATACACACAATGTTCACACAGCAAAACACATCATATCCATAGGGAGTTTTAACAGGTATCTGTATTCACAAGCACAAGAGTGTTATGTTTTAATACAATGTTGTAT
The DNA here is from genome assembly GCA_034641835.2 of Pinus albicaulis. Taxonomy (NCBI): domain Eukaryota; kingdom Viridiplantae; phylum Streptophyta; class Pinopsida; order Pinales; family Pinaceae; genus Pinus; species Pinus albicaulis. The sequence goes on along the minus strand of CM076581.1, from coordinate 877,417,350 downwards.
ATCTCTTGAGTCTCCAAAAGAAAAAGTCCTTTTACATTTCCCCGGAGGGGGTTTTATAGATCAAACTTACCCTTTGGGCTCCCTGACTCTTCGCCTGCCCGCCGGTTGAGTTGCCCTACGACCTGGGAAAAAATTGCGACCTCCAACCCAGCTGGTGGGTGCGACTTGCGACCTACTGAGTAGTGCGACCTGCGACCTATTGGGCAATGCGACCTGCGACCTGCCTCTAAGTGCTGCTAGCAGTTTACTGCCATCGAGCTATGAAGATGAACGCGCAATCGTGAGGTCAGGGGCATCAATCTGCTGCTCTTTGAGGAAATATTGCCAGGTCTGATACTCTGCTGCTATGGGGGAAACAAGAGGGACCTCCTCTTTCAACCGATGCATACATTCCAAAGCATTTGGGTTTAGAGTTTCCCTTTTTTGAGAGATCTGGTTGGAAAGAGAGGCGAGCTTGGTATAAATCCGTACTGGCGTGACAAGGAACTGACCCAGAGTTTCTTGTGATGCTGCGAGCTCGGGGGCGGCAGCAGCTTTCTTGATGGGCCGCAGAAATGACTGGATTTCTTGATCTACTTGTTCCCAAGTCCTCCCTTCGTCCAATGCCCCCAGCGAAGGAATGTGGTGAAGGGTGTGCATCGAGTTGATGCCGCTGATCAGGTGGTCGTATGAAGACATTACTTTGTCCAAATCCTTGGATAGCTTGTCCTTGGACTGCATTTTCATACAGATTTGGACTTTGGCATCTTGTGTATGAATCCAATCCTTCTTAGGCAAATGCTCAGGAGCCTGAGGGTATTGCACTGTCCAATCCATCATCCTGTCTAAGGCAGCTGAGGCCTCCTTAAGTTGCTCGTGCTTCTGCTTAGTTTCTGCTCGTGCTCTTACCAATGGGGCGACTGTTTGTTTTATGTTGAACATTTCCCCATACACCTGCCTCATGGTCGCCTCTAATACATCGCACTCCTTCATAATGGCAAGTGGAACTTCATTGACTGGGGGAGTCTTGTTTCGGAGTTGTTGAACCTCTTCTTTCAACGCTGACCTCTCATGTTCTGCCTTCTTCTCCCGCTGCTCTGCTGCTTGTAGTCTATTTTGTAGAGAAACGATTTCTCTACTCATTCTGGTTACATTTTCTTCCGTGGCCGCAACAAAAGCCGTGCCTGCCAATGCTATCATCACGGGATTAGTCCTAGTATCAAGGACTATGTCTTTTCCAGTTGCAACTGTGGATGTGGCGGACAGACATTGTGCCAGGGACCTTCTCTTCTCTTGCCGGATTTTGAAGGAGAATTGGTCGAATGTGAGCCTGGTGAGGTCGAATACCTCCTCCTCCTGCCCCTGGGGGGAATTAACATCGGAGAGCATGGTTCCTGTACCGCCTAGAGGTACTTCGAGGGGAGACACCTCGATGTCTTCTATCATTTCATCCTCTTCTTCCTTCTTCTTCTTTTCCTCCTTTTCCCTTCGCTGGCGCTCGGCTTCCGCCTTCTTATGCTCTTCCTTCCCCCTGCGCTCCGCTTCTGCCACTACTTCTATTTCAACTTTCCTCTTCTGCTCGGCAGCAGCAGCTTGGTCTGCTTTCTTTTGGCGTTCAACTTCTACTTTGTCTAGCTCTTTCTTGAGTGTCTGTTCTGCTGCGGCCCGCGCCTCTTTTTCCTCCTTTTCCTTCCTGCCCTCCTCGGCCTGCTTCTTCTTCTGTTTTGCCCTTACGCTCTTCTTGCTCTTTTCCTCGTCCTCTCTCATTTTCTTTTCTCTCTCTTACTGGGCTTTGGCCTCTACTTCTTTCTGTTGGGGAGTGGTAGCAGGCCCTATGCTGGTCCAGGGTTTTTTTGCTAGAGAGGAAGAAGCACCTCCTAACTTACGGCTCCTGTCTTCCAGGCTTTGATCATCCGGATCCTCTTGGCCAGAGTCCGCCCCCGGAGCAAGTTGTCTATCTGCATTGTACCAGTTCCTTCTTTCATCTTCTCCCGGGCGCTCTACATGCTGGTAGTTCCATTTGAATTTAGCCTTCTTGCAGTGTTTGGGGACTATTCTCTCCGGGTCGTATGTTCGGTACTCCAAAGCCCCAAAGTGATAACTTTTCATCTCTTCTCCCTCTGCCCCTACCTCTCTGAAATCTTTAACTGTGTATGCGCCGATAGTGAGGGGTAGCGCGGGCCAGGGCTTCTTCTTACCTTTGGACAGGACACTGGAGAAGCCCGAGGACATCTGGAAGCATACCTCTTGCATGAGCATTTTGTCTATAACGAAGCGAGGCATAGCATGTGGTGCCCTGAACGAGCCGAAGACTCGGATGAAAGTATGTTCGGTGAAAGGAAATCAATGCGCCACTTGGCTTAGAGTCTCCCTGGCTCGCCAAGACATGCAAGGGGCGTCTTGGCCAAATAATTTTCTGTATAGGGCGGGGATGAATATTTGAGAGATTGGCTCTATATCCTGTTTATACCTGGATTCCCAAAATACTTTGGTTTGTAGATGAATTTCACAGGTCTGCGTGGAATCCCAGTTATGTGCCCATCCCTCAAAATGCAACCTCGCACAGACGGCGTCCAATAGATAAGAGGCCATATAGAATTCAGACGACATTCCTTCATCTGGGGCTAATGCCGAGGACAAGTTTGTATGCATTTAGGTCATCAATATGCTAGCCCAGTTGAAACAGGTGCCATGCACCGTTACATATTCCATGATAGTAGCCCATGTGCCGCTGAACGTGGTGGCGTCGAGGCGCCCGTACAATCTGCAAAGTATGGCGGCTACCAATTTATATACTTTTCTAAGGCTGGCCACTGAATATTCTTGGTCTTTCTTGACTTTAAATTTCTCGGGCTCCGCCCACCACTGCTTGATAGTGTTAACTACGGGCACTGCATGGGCAAGAGCCCATTCTTCTGTAAAGTTTTCTTCTTGGTGAGGCAAAGAGTAGTAGACATGGGCATCCGAGCCTACGAGCGTTGCGAAAGCCTTGCCTTCGCTGTCTCGGATCACGAACTTCTTGGGATCCGTTTTCTGTATGATCCAGTCTATCATCTCGGGGCATGGAAATATGGTCAGATGAGCGCCTGCGAGATGCAGCTTGGACCTTTTGAATTTTAAGTATACCTCCCGATCCGGGAGGTCTTCTGGAAATTCCGTTACGACGAACTCATGGTACACTTGGTACCATCGCATGCTGTCCCCTTTAGCAAAGGTGTAAAGGGTATCTCCGTATATCGGCGGTGGGGATGTTTGCATGTCCGTCTCTATGTCTTCCACTACCACATGCTTGTCCTTCTTCTGGGATGTTGGTTGTCCCATATCGCTGGAATCTGATGGGACATGTATACACTCCAAATCTGCTTCAAATTCACCTGTCATGTTCATGAAGGAATCCCATGATAAGAAAGACGCCATGATAATGCAAAACAATTAAAGTTCATCAATTAATTCACTGAGACACAGGAAAAACTGAAAAAGTGGTCTACTGGGTCGCGGGGTCGCAAGTTGTAAGAAATGACCAATCTGCGACTTTGCGACTAGGTCGCTGGGTCGCGGGGTCGCAAATTTCGGAAAATCGGAAAGATGCGACCTTGCGACCTTGCGACTAGGTCGCTGGGTCGCGGGGTCTCAACTTCCGGAAACATGGAAAGATGCGACCTTGCGACCTTGCGACTAGGTCGTTGGGTCGCGGGTCGCGCTAGGGCTTGCTGGGGGGTTTTGGGCGAGTGCGGCGTGGAGTGGTTTTCCATTTAACTGGAAAAAGGCAAAGCCAAAAGGGTCCAGATAGAGTCGAGGGATAGCTTTTGGAGTAAGGGAGTAGCCATGAAAGCCTGGGCAAGAAATGGTGATGATTTTGGGCAATGTGGGGAAAACAGGAATCATAAAAACCCTAAGTAAGAAATACAGACAGGGGTTGAGGCAAATTGACAATCTAAAGGTTGAGGATGTCTGGGATTTAGCAAGAATAACCAAAAAGGAAACAACAGGAGGGAAAATGGCAACTTACCCGGGAAAAACACGCGCCAGTCGACCTGTCAGAGCTGTTTCTTTCTATTCGCTGCATGTGAAAAATGCGACCTAGCGACCTCCTTTATATAAAAGGGTCGCACGTGCGGGCATTTAATGAGGTCGCAAGGTCGCAATTTGAGTGATCCGGGAGGTATGCGACCTCGCGACCTCGCGACCTTGCGACCTGCGGGTCGCGATTTTCCAAAAAAATGAGTTTTGTGACTTTGCGACCCTGCGACCCTACGACCTTTAGGTTGCGGGGTCGCAAGGTCGCGGAGTCGCGGTTTTCCAAAAAATGAAGTTTTGCGACTTGGCGACTTAGCCTTCTAGACTCTTAGCTTAGTTTTTCTTTAGGTTTCAAAGGCTCCGAATTTTTTTTTTGAAATGAAGTTTTTTGGAGGGTGCTGTAGAGGCTACAACAAGCCAGTAATTTGTTAAATTTCTTCAAATATTTATTAAATATTTTTATGTAAAAAAATGTCTAAGTGATATATGTTGTGTTTGTGTCTCCTTTTTTTCAATTTATATATTTTTCCGTTAAAAAAAAGGCAATATACCATTCCAATATTACAGCTTTAAAAAACTTGTCACCTCAACTATTGTAATGTAAAATTTGAACGTAAAATTTACGCTTCAGTGTTTGAAACAAAATTTCTGGAACCATCACGCGATAACGCGGGCAAAACCTTGTGCCGTATACCACGTACGCGATGGCGATGTTTTTTGTAATCGTCCCTTTCTTTATCTTTTTGCGATTGTGTTCTGAATTCCACTGTGCAGATGACGTCCGGAAAGACGCTACCATGACCTCTGCCTCGGGATTATCATAATCCAGGCTGTTCAGCAGCCGCCAGATACTCACCTCGATTTTTTCTATTGGAAAGCCAAGCAGGCAATGACGGGTCCAGTGAACATTTTCAGTAGGGTATTTCCCTAGCCTTTAAGCGGGCTATACATAGGACTGGACCCAGACACGTCTAGCCTCTTCGTGATCTCAGTATGATGCACATACTACGTAGAGGGGGGCTTTGAAATGTGTCTCCCAGCGGATGGCGTGATATATATAATTAGATTTATTACATACAAGAACTTAAAGTAACGGAGGTGTCTCCCAGCGTATGATGCGAGATATATATTATATATAAATAGCGAAATTGAATCAGATTTATCACGGGAAATTTAAGCGACTCGATCACATCTTATCTGGATGACTCCGCAGAGATTCCAGGCGTGGACAGTGTTTGGATCACATCCTTTTTACATAACTCCTCAGAGACTCTAACATTGCCCTTCCGCCTACTGTCCCTGTGTGCTTCTCATATGCATGTGATTGCAATATCTGTCTGACATTTCTTGCACGTGACTCGTGACAATGGACTACGAATTATCTCTTCAGAGAATATATAATATATACCAATCTGGACAAAAGCTGGTAAGTAGTCAAACCTTTATACGATGCAGAATGGAACTTTGATGCGATCTATAGCAGGAAGAAACCAAGATATATATGAAAGATTTTTTGTAGGGACTGATCAAGTCAAGGTGTGAAGGTTTGGGGTTATTTTAAAACTTACAGTCACCTATAGACCAGGGCACTGGAAATTTATTATGATTTTAAGGTTTTGATAAATTATCTGTCAATTCAAAATGTTTTAGGTAAAGAAATCTATTGTAAAAAAATATTAATAAATGTTGTACTTAAAACAAACTGATGTAAAAATGTTAAATCTACATAATATTTATTTAGTTTTGTAAATCTATGAGAGTAATGTATTTTGTATGCCAATCGATATCACAATAAGTAGTTTCAATAAATCAAACCTCGCATTCACATATGCTTCCCACAGTGAAACTATTTACATTTATAAAATTTGATAAATAACGTGTTATTTCAAAATTCTAAAAAGAAAACCATCACAACAAAATCAAGAAACTTCAAAGAGTACAGCTATATACTTATGGAACAAAATCAGGAAACTTCAAGTAATGCGCAATAAACGTATATTCCATACAATAATAATGTACGTTACGTTCCAAATTTATTAAGAAGTATGTCCATGGTCTACTCCATCACCAATTAAATTAGCACACCCACGTAATAACGAGTTGATGAACGCCTCGCCTCCTAGCTCCGCCTCTACAAGTGTAGAAAACTTGAGCACGCAACAATGTAGTTATTTTTCTTCACAAATGAAGTTCATATGCTTCCGATCTATTTCATAAACCAAATGAAGTTCATATGCTCACGATCTATTTCATAAACCATGATGCTATTTTGTTGTCATAATATGCGAATAATTTCATATTCTTCAGAAATTAAATTTATATTTAATTTATATAGTTACTATGTATTTATTGAATATTTATTTGTTTAATTGACAATTTGTTTTGTTATTAATTATGTTCCTTTTTTTCCGTGTAGAGTACTTTTATATTCTTGAGGGATTAAATGTGTATACTTACTAAGTTACTATGTGTTTTATAAATTATGTTCCAACATTTTAGTAGATAATTATAATAATTTTATAACTATTATTTTATTTAATAGTTATAATTATGTATTTATTGAATATTTAATTGTATAATTGACAATTTGTTTTGTTATTAATTATGTCGCTTTTTTTCTCCATGTAGAGTACTTTTATATTCTTGAGGGATTAAAGGTGTATACTTACTGTGTTTTATAAATTATGCTCCAACATTTTATTAGATAAGTATAATAATTTTGTAAATATTAATTTGTTATATATAATATATAATTAAATTAAAAAAGATAAATTTTATTTATTGGTTATGTTTATAAGTGTGTTTACTTTGAAATAGAGTTTTTAAATTTAAATTTTCATCAAGTGAATGGTAAAGATCTAATCTCCATAATTTATTTTAAAAAAATATCTATAGTAATATTCATAAATTAAAATTTGAGTAGATGATAAACATCTAATGTCCACAAAATATCCTAGAATATCTATAGTAATATTTATAAATTAAAGATTGGGATTTATCTCTAACATAGTTATCTCCATTTTGACTTATTAATTAAATTGACTAACTAGAAAAATATGATATAAACAAATATGATATAAAATAAATTATAATTTTTTAAGCATCTAATAATGATAAATCATGATATTAACCCATAATATTGTTACAAAAACTTTATAAATCAATAACTTTTTTTTAGTAACATGAGATTGAATCGGCATAATTAATAATACTTATATCAATGATTTATAACTAATAATAAATTACTATTTAAAATAAATTTTTAATTTAATTCTAACTATATTTTAATTTAAGTAAACTTGAGACTTACTATAAATTAAGCGTTTTAATATTTATTATAAATTAATCTATTCACCAATCAAATTTATAAAACTGCATTTTTTTTAATAAGATAAATGAAAATATATTAACATCTTTACTTACGGTAAAATGAAAATTGTAATAAAAAAAAAGGTGTGTATTTTACTATCCTCCAATCCGAGATACCTACAGCCTTCGAGATGATGAATACTAACAGCATTGAATAATTTTTGCTACAGATTCCAGTCAGTGTGATTTATGGAGTAACAGTATCACGTGGAGGAGAAATAAAGAACGAAGTGGAAAAAACCGGAAGGGTTCATCGTCCGATTATTATGACATAACTGTACCTTTTTCCAAGGCAACAGAACATCTCTATTCTCTCCAGGTTCTTGTTCGGGTGGACCCTGTTCTTCTTCTGCATCGCAAATGGAGGACCCGACATGGAAAATTTGTGGTTAGAGAATGATTATTCAAAATGGACGACGTGGACCATTCTATGATACGCAGTAGTGGGGTTTTGAAGTCTGTGTGAATGTCACAAATATGATAATAAAGTTCTCTCTGAACATGGCGATTGGAGAATAAGATGTCATGATCCTGCAACTCGCGCATATGAAAAGAATCCGATTCATGTGTGCTGTGGATTGAATGATTCTCAAACGGTATCGTGTCCGCTCTGCAACGTTTATCCTAAATGTTTAATCATTCCCCTGTTACTAGCATCATCATCATCATAATAACAAAAGTTTAATGTCACAGCTAAACATCAAATTGATTTCCTTAGTAATTTTGGAAACGGGACAAAACAACTTATTCTAATTATTCTAATTATTTGATGTTGGTATGTTTTTTATTAAAAATTTTTTATAAATTTTGTATGAAAAAATTTAAATAATAAATTTAAATGTTGAAAAATATGATAAACATTTTTGGACCAAAAATATTTATATTTTAAATAACCAGAACACAGTTTTACTTCAAATTATATAATCAACTCTTTAAGTTGAAACAAAAACATCTAAATATTAAACAATTACCACGCACTTTGTCACTTGATTGACCTTCTGAATCAAGAGACAATGCAATTGTCTTACCCATTGGCATTTGAATTTTGCGTAATATACACACAAACAATAAAAGGAAACAAGAGCAAGAGATAAACAATAAAGTTCGACGATGGGGTTCAAATTCAGGGAAAAGAAATAAGAATGTTTGACTATTTGGTTCGAATATCGTATAATTTGGTGAAATTCGATTTGGTTCTGAAAATTCATGGTTCGGGTTTGTTATTTCATGTACATAGAATACCATGAGTATGTTGTTTCGTGGTGGGCATAGGATGTTAATGGCTGTTTAACATAAAAAGATAACTGTGTGCATATAGAAATAAATAGATAGTTTTTTCAGCAAGAAAAAATCTATCGAACTTTGATTATTTATTATTTCAAAGTTTAAATAGTTCATTATCGACCAGCACAATTCATAATTGTCTACACACTTCCACATAAATACAACTAGAGACCAAATAAATAAAAAAAAGGGATGCATCTCCAATCTTAGAACCAACAGAAAAGCCCGTAAGAAATCTATCAGAAATGGGCATATCATATAACCCCAGCCAGGAGATTATCTACCTTGGTTATTTCTATATAGTTGCGTGCATATAGAAGTAAAAGTAAACAAAATGGAAAGTAACTGTGAAATTGGAAAATTTTGCTTTCGAGGGCTAGAAAGTCAATCAAACAGCGAAGGAGAAAGTTAGTGAAGCAAGTTTTGAGAAGGAAATGTAAAACTAAATATTAATTCTATAATGCGGAATAAAAACTTAAAAGAATCGAAAAGTAAAAATTAAATTGTCCAGTAAATCTTAAATACCTTCAGCCATTGGTGTTGAAATGATTTTCCAAATCTGTTTTGTATGCAAAAACTTTCGGCTGCTTCACTGTATGAAAACCTTTCGCTACAAATCTGTTTTGCTGAAACTCCAATCTTTTCTGCTGAAACTCTTTAAAACTTCTTATTTTTCTTCAAGTAATGAAACTCCGTCGCTATGAAAAATATTATTTCTTTCTATGCAACGAGTCTTCAACAAGATTTATGGCAAAGTAAAATAATATGCCCGAACTGAAACCAGCAAGAAACCATAACCTCTGGTCCACATAAGTGAAACGTTTTCACCAACAAAACACATGAATGAGCCCTTACGAAATTAACCATAAGCCTAAAACTCTCCTTCGATTGGCTGTGATTAGAAATGCATTCTCTGGTAACTAAATTTACTACGGTAGAAAAAATCTAGCAGCAAATAAATGCTCTGTTTCCAACGAAAAGGTAGAGAGACTCTCAGCTTGAGAGCACACATAGTGGAGAAAATCTGAAGGCACTTCCAAGCTCTGCTCACTCTAACTTGATGGTGTAAAATTGAAGGGGATTGAGTTAGTGAGCTTGGGGACCAAACATAAATCTTTATAGCCTAGCTTCCATCAAGCTTCTGTTGGCTATGTGTCAAGTGTTCCACAAATCATGGTAGAGAACTGCAGTGGGAGTAATGGGCCACTTCAGTAGCTCCCAACAAGAAATTAATTATCTGCAGTTTATTTCTGTAAATTAGGGAAATTACTGCAGTTGGTTTCCATAAATTAAGGAAACAACTGCAGATCAGTTTTTAGAAATTGGCACGTTGGGAGAGGCAGCTTTCTAGAAATTAGGCGCCCATTTCCAGAATTCGAGGAAGCTTAACATTCTCCCACTTGGTCCATACTTCCAATCTTAATGTCTCATCTTAAAACCCATTGATAATCTGTATTAAGTAATAGATACATGAATCATGGCAATAAGTCCTCTAATGATGAGTATTATCTTCCATGTATTACTATGTATTTATTTCTATTAAAATTTATGTGGCAACAATTTCTTAATGAATAAACCCTATGTTTATTCTTGGTCCTACACAGATGAATTCTCTCAAATCAAATTAAGGTGCACATAAATATGAGAAAAACATCACAAAATTTAAGAATTTCATTAAAATAACATTGTTCATACAATGAGAAACTACATAATGGAACCAAGTCCCATATTCATTACATGATCCTTGAATTTAAACGGTGGCATGCCCTTAGTCAAAGGATCAGTGATCATCAACTCAGTGCTAATGTGCTCAATGACCACTTTCTTTTCTTTAACATGTTCCCTTATAGCTAAATACTTAATGTCGATGTGTTTATTTCGACTCCCACTTTTGTTGTTCTTAGCCATAAAAACAGCAGCTGAATTGTCGCAATATATTCTCAATGGCTTAGAGATAGAATCCATAATTCTAAGCCCAGAAATGAAACTCTTAAGCCATACACCATGTAAAGTAGCCTCAAAACATGAGACGAACTCGGCTTCCATAGTGGAAGTGGCAATCAAGGTCTGCTTGGCACTCCTCCATGATACAGCTCCACTGGCCATCATAAAAATGTATCCTGATGTTGATTTGCGTGAATCAACACATCCAGCAAAGTCAGAATCTGAGTAGCCAATCACTTCCAAATTGTCCGTCCGTCTGTACATAAGCATGTAGTCTTTGGTTCCTTGAAGGTACCTCATTACTTTCTTTGCAGCTCTCCAGTGGTCTAAACCTGGATTACTCTGATATCATCCCAACATTCCCACAACAAATGCAATGTCAGGTCTTGTGCAGACTTGAGCATACATTAAGCTTCCGACAGCAGAAGCATATGGAATGTTCTTCATTTGTTCCCTTTCAAAGTCGTTCTTCGGGCATTGGTTCAAACTTACCTATCACCCTTCACAATGGGAGCGACACTTGGTGAACAATCCTTCATCCAAAATCTCTCTAAAATTTTATTAATATAGGTTTCCTGAGACAGACCCAAGATGCCTCAAAATTTGTCTCTATGAATCTTAATGCCAATGACATAAGATGCCTCACCCATATCCTTCATATCGAAATTATTAGAGAGGAATTGTTTCACCTCATGCAACAAACCCTTATCATTGGTTGCTAGCAAAATGTCATCCACATATAAAACAAGAAAACAGATTTTACTCCCACTGAATTTAAGGTATACACATTCATCCATAATGTTTTCTACAAAACCGAAAGAAGAAATTACATTATGAAATTTCAAATACCATTGACGGGATGCTTGTTTTAATCCGTATAATGACTTCTTGAGCTTGCAAACCAAATGCTCACCATCACTAGAGGAGAATCCTTCAAGTTGTTTCATGTAAACCTCCTCCTCTAGATCTCCATTGAGAAATGTCATTTTCACATCCATTTGGTGCAACTCCAAGTCAAAATGGGCTACTAATGCCATAATAATGCGCAAGGAATCTTTCTTAGATACAGGAGAGAAAGTCTCCTTGTAATCGATTCCTTCTTTCTGAGTGAATCCCTTTGCAACAAGTCTTGCCTTGTATCTCTCAATGTTGCCCAATGAGTCTTTCTTTGTCTTAAAGACCCATTTACATCCAATGGCTTTTTCACCATTACGCAACTCAACAAGATCCCAGACTTCATTACTCTTCATAGAATTCATCTCTTCCTTCATGGCATCGTACCATAATTCTGATTCTTTGCAACTCATGGCTTGTGAAAAAGACTGAGGATCATTTTCGGCTCCAATTTCGTAGTCAGATTCTTGCAGATACACAACATAATCATTAGGAATTGCTGATCTCTTTGGTCTAGTAGATCTTCTTAATGTTGTCCCACCATCTTCCTGAGAATCGTTAGCAGCTTGTGGAACTTCAACAATTGGTTGTTCAACACCAGTTTGTACTTGAGGGGTGCTGTGAACAATAACCAATCTTTCACTTGAGGTGGAAGGTTGAGATTCTGAATGATCCTTCTCAGAAACTATGTTCCTGGTTTGATCGCTCCCACTGATCAAGTCATTTTCAAGAAACTTTGCATTTATTGACTCCACAATCCTAGTGCTGTGAGATGGACAGTAAAATATGTAACCTTTATACCTTTCAGCATATCCAATGAAATACCCACTAATGGTCCTTGGGTCCAGTTTCTTCTCTTGTGGATTGTATATTCTCACTTCGGACGGGCATCCCCAAACGCGCATATGTCGCAAACTCGGTTTCCAACCTTTCCATAATTCAAATGGCATTTTAGGAACATCCTTGGTTGGAACTCGATTTAATATATACACTGCCGTCTTAAGTGCTTCAGCCCACAAGGATTTAGGAAGATTGGAGCTGCTAAGCATACTCCGCACCATGTCCAATAATGTTCGATTCCTTCTTTCTGCTACACCATTCTGGTCAGGTGAACCAGGCATGGTGTATTGGGAAACAATCCCATGCTCTTGAATAAATTTAGTGAATGGCCCAGGTGCTTGTCCATCTTCTGTGTATCTACCATAATATTCTCCACCTCTATCTGATCTCACTATCTTAATCTGCTTGTCGCATTGATTCTCTACTTCAGCCTTAAATATCTTAAAGGCATCTAATGCTTCGCTCTTTTTATGAAGCATGTAGAGATACATATATCGTGAGTAATCATCTATAAAAGAGATGAAGTATCTCTGACCATGTGAGTCCATGTCTGGACTACATATATCAATATGTATGATCTCTAATATGTCTGAACTCCTATTGGCACCTTTCTTTGACTTGTTGGTCTGCTTTCCCTTTATGCAGTCCACACAAGTCTCAAAATCAGTAAAATCCAGAGTATTAAGTACCCCTTCATTTACCAATATTTTAATTCTTTCTATGGAGATATGACCTAGTCTCCGGTGCCATAATTTAGAGGAATTTTCATCAATAACACATCTTTTAATACCAGTGTGAACATGCATTGAATCATAAGTGACATTGTTTTGTAAATTAATGCAGTAAATACCATTAGACAGAATACCATTCCCAACATAATCAGATTTATAAAATAAATTGAAGGAGTTTCTAAAAAGTTAAAGGAATATCCAAAAGGTACAAGCCTTGAAACTGAAATCAAGTTTCTAGAGAAACTTGGTACATAAAAGGTCTTTTCTAATTCTAAAACAAAGCCACTACTTAAAGTTAAATAGCATGTTCCTATAGCCTCCACATGCGAGCCCATCTTGTTTCCTGATAAGATGCTTTGCTCACTTCCCACTGGCTTCCTTCGGTTTTGCAAACCCTGCAAGGAATTCAAAATGTGAATTGTTGATCCAAAATCAATCCACCAGGTGTTAATATTGACATTAACCATATTAGATTCATAACAAACAAACGAGATTGGATTACCTTTGTCTGCAAGCCATTTCTGAAATTTAGCGCATTCCTTCTTCATGTGTCCCTTCTTTTTACAGAAGAAACACTTGGAATCCTTCTTGATATCGGCTTGGGGAGGTATTTTACCTTTCCCTTTCCGATTGGCTTGAGATTTTCCCTTTCCTCGCGTTGCCAGCATTGCACTTTCTCCCATTTCCATCACTAGTCTCTCTTCCTCTTGAACACACATGGTCATAAGTTCATTAATTGACCATTTATCCTTATGTGTGTTGTATGAGATTTTGAAGGGTCCGTATTGGTGTGGAAGGGTGTTCAGGATGTAGTGCACCAGGAAAGACTTTGATATTTCAACCTCGAGTTTCTTCAATTGAGCCGCAGTGTCCCTCATTTGCATGATGTGCTCGCGCACACCTTTTACACTGGTGAGCCTTAGGGATGAGAACTTCATAATTAGGGTGCTTGCTAGTGCCTTGTCTGAAGTGACGAATTGATCATCAATGGCTTTCAGCAAGTCTCAGACCTTTTCATGCTGTTCAACGGAACCACGAATACCAGCTGAAATTTTAGTCTTAATGAACATCACGCTCAGATGATTAGATCATTCCCATCGTTCATAAAGCGTGATGTCCGTTGCAGTGCTGGTATTATTGAGTGTCAGTGGTTCGTCTTTCCTAATAGCATAGTCTATGTCCATCCACCCCAAATGAAGGAGAACTCTCTCCTTCCAGATTTTATAGTTATCTCCCTTAAGTTCAGGGATATCAGTACGAATTTCAGAGAAATTTGCAGGTTGTACAACTGCATAAAATTAAAAAACACACGCTTATGTTAAAGTTGAGGCATAAACAAAAATTTCATGCTTTACCAATGTAAATCATGTTTAAAATTGAATCTAATGACATAAAAATTGTCTGTGGACTAAATTTTTAATTCAAGCAGATTCAATTATTCTTTATGATAGAATTTATCAAATTCTATCTTAGTTTTGAACTTTATGATAAAACTATTAATTCATAACTCCTGTGGGTAAATTATGAATATTTTATCCTAATTAATTATATAAATATAACAAAAATTCCTGTGGGATAAAATTTATTATATTTAATATAATTAATTACAATTAATGTCTAAATATTCTTTATGTGATCCTAATCAATCATAATATATAATTTTATTTAATTAGAGATGTTGTGGCTATTCTCTAATTAATTAAAATTATATGGATCACTAGACATTATTTTCATAAAATCAACTGATAATTTGCATGAATAAAACTACAATATTCATGCATAACATTTAACCATAGGTCTCGTATACTCATTCATAATAACATGTTTTAATTAAAGATTAAATAATTAAATTCATGCAAACTAAATACGAGCATATTTTACAAATTGCATATGAATAAACTAAATAAATATTATATGCAAAAAATTGAGCAGACATATTTCCAAATAAATGTTTTAATTTGGAAAATTTTTAAAAATAAAACATTTAGCCAAACTATGTCTATAATTACCAAGGCAGAGATAAACTCGCTACGATACCATATGTAAGACTAAATATCAATTCTATAATTCGGAATTAAAACTTAAAAGAATCGAAAAGTAAAAATTAAATTGCCCAGTAAATCTTAAATACCTCCAGCCATTGGTGTTGAAATGATTCTCCAAATTTGTTTTGTATGCAAAAACTTTCGGTTGCTTCACTGTATGAAAACCTTTGGCTACAAATTTGTTTTGCTGAAACTCCAATCTGTTCTGCTGAAACTCCAATCTTTTTTTGCTGAAACTCTTTAAACATCATATTTTTCTTCAAGTAATGAAACTTCATCGCTATGAAAAATATTATTTCTTTCTATGCAACGAGTCTTCAACAAGATTTATGGAAAAGTAAAATAATATGCCCGAACATAAACCAGCAAGAAACCATAACCTATGGTCCACACAAGTCAAACGTTTTCACCAACAAAACACATGAATGAACCCTTACGAAATTAGCCATAAGCCTAAAACTCTCCTTCGATTTCGTAGCAAATAAATGCTTTGTTTCCAACGAAAAGATAGAGAGACTCTCAGCTTGAGAGCACACACATTGGAGAAAATATGAAGGCACTTTCAAGCTCTTCTCACTCTAACTTGATGGTGTAAAACTAAAGGGGATTGAGTTAGTGAGCTTAGGGACCAAACATAAATTTTTATAGCCTAGCTTCCATCAAGCTTCTGTTGGCTATGTGTCAAGTGTTCCACAATAGTCAAGTGTTCCACAAGTCATGGTAGAGAACTGCAGTGAGAATAATGGACCATTTCAGCAGCTCCCAACAAGAAAAGTAATGGACCACTTCAGTAGCTCCCAACAAGAACTTAATTATCTGCAGTTGATTTCCGTAAATTAGGGAAATCACTGCAGTTAGTTTCCATAAATTAAGGAAACAACTACAGATCAGTTTTTAGAAATTGGCACGTTGGGAGAGGCAGATGCAACCGTTTCCAAAATTCGAAAGAGCTTAACAAGGAAAAAAAATTAAGTGTGATTTTTTTTTTAATTTTATTTGTAAGATTATTATATTTAAAATGAATCAAATAAAAATGAATAAAAAGCATCATATATATATATTGTTTGAAATCTTTTTATCTAATTTTTTATTATATTTGATATATTTATTATTTAGAATATTTTATTTTTCAATTATATTAGTAAATATAATTGATATGAAAATATTTTTCAATATATACTAATCAACTTATATAAATGACTAAAATCAACTTATACCAAACACATTTACTAATATAATTATAATAATATATATACTAATTGAAAATTAATATTGAGACTCCCAAAATTGATAACTAAAACATAAACCATCAAATCTATATACAGCATAACAACCAGAGAAATTACCATATTGCATAGCATGTTATTAACTGGAGCGATTGCAATCATTCGATCGATGTACATAAATGGGTGAACAAATATAAAATTCGGAAGCTTCGATCTGCGGAACAGGGAACCGGAGTCGTCCCTACCACTCCTAACTTGAGTGAGAGAGTAGACAGAAAGAGGGGAGTCACGACTCACGCGTCAGGAGATCCCGCCTGAATAAATCTTGTTCTGCGAGTGGGGTGCATGTTTTGTAAGTGGGGTTATATAGTCTCCATGATTTGGTTTCAAAGGTTAGAGGGAAATTTGGCCTCCACTAGTCTGAGGTGAGGTGCTTCAATGTGGAAGCTCTTGTCGAGAGATGTCATAGCACTTGATACAAGTGAACGGATAGCGGAAACTTCGTTAAAAATATGAATCTTGCTTTGCTCCCACTGTTAGAATATGCAAAGAGTGTGGATAGCGTGACGTTGTATTATATGTTCTGTACGCGTTCCGTCTATCTAAAATATCCTTCCTTTGAAACAACCTGAGGCGGAGTCCTTTCAGATTCCTTGATATTATTGCCATCCTTTCAAAGAATATTTGATGCTTAATTATTGTGTTCCAAAGAATATAATAATATATAGATAATGGACACATGACATGAACATCACATCAAGAACTGCCGCGTCTTTGGCTATTGATGTCTGCTAGGTTTGTGAGCACATGAGTCCCCATCATTAATTTATATATTGCAGTAGAGATTCAAGTCTGTGCAGGTGTGTGTGTTATGATGAGTTTGCATGGTCTAGCCAAGAAGTGTCTTGCTCCAACCACTCTCAGGAAGTCGGAGATGGACTGTCCCACTGTAGTTCTAAGCTCGGCGTACTGTCCGATGGACGCTGAATTGAGTTCTATCAATTGCAGCAAGAAGAATACTCCTCCATCTACCCCTGCCTCTGTTGAAGTTCAAACACGACTATGAAAGAGGTAATGGAGGGTGACTCTTCCACTGAACACAATCAAGACAATGAAGTGGGCAGCGCAGTGACTGAAGAATTCACCCCTTCTATCACAGGTTTCTATGATGGTCAGTATAGCAGAATTTACGGTGAGATATCTTCCCATCCCTTCGTTGTCCCATGACGACGCTGCTACAGCGCACTGTATGGAAATAATAGGCCTTAGGCCTTACTTAATAAGCGACACCGAAAGGGAAAAGGGTGAAAGGTCTCCCACCGACACGCATAATTTATCCGGTAAAATTGAGTCACTGAAAGTGTTAGGGTGTTTTTACGCACTTATATTAGTGGTAGTGAAACTTAAGCTGTTTTTAAGTACTTAGTATGGGTGATATGAGGTATTGAGCCTGCGCTATTACTCTATAGTTAATGTTTTTAAAAAGTGTATATAGTTAATGTTTTTAAAAAATTTAGTATTTTCTATTGTCATGTGTTAGAGTTGAGTAAAATACTTACTTGGTTCTGGTTAGGATGTTTATTTGGTTGCATTTAAGTTAAGGTTAATAATAGATTTATTGTTAAATGGGTTTATTCATATTGCAATTATATAAGGTAAATTATCTGTATATATTTTGTGTATGTAAAGTTTTATAATTATTTTTTTTTACATTATTTTATTATTAACAAGATAATTTAATTTTAAATTTGAGGGGGGAATTTTTTGGATCTAATTCAAGAAAATTCATTTTTTTTATAGTATAAGTGGTTTTCTCATTTACATGTTGTTTACAAATTTTTATCTCAAATATAATTTTTAGTTTTTGTGGTTATTGCTATTTTCAAAGCTTGCTCACACCAAGGACTTTATGCAACCAGCTTCCTAATTATCTTTTCATCTATATTGGCTTTAGAGAAAGTATTTTAACCCAATCTGAAAAACATGCATACTTCTCTCCCCTATCCCCTGGTATACATATTTTGAGGAGAGTAGTATGTCCATTTACATATAATTTAAACAAAAACTTTCCATATTTAAAATAATTTTTAAAATTTATTTTTACTATTCTAACGGTTAACACTTAATTGTCATTTTTTAACTTTACAAATTGCTCACACTAGATATTCTTTTCATACAACTTCATCACAACTAATCACAACTAAGAACTTACTTTGATCCATACGTCCGATCATAATTAGCATTTTCATGTTGTTTTAAAGTGAATTGTCCATATAGTGCTCCAAGCCCCTTTGTGACTTGACCAAACACCAGTGACTTGACGAAACACGGGATATAATTTAAAAAAACAACTACACAAATTAAAGCAGTAACACATAATTTACCTTCGAAAACTTCACCTGCCTAAGTACCATTAAACAATAAATCCATCATTTCATAGCTTAAAAAAAAATATTCATTAACTTAGATGCAATAATTCTGCCCCATACACCTTGACCTCGATCAACTATGTATTTCTCTCCATTTTGAGTTTATTAAAAAAAAATCCAGATACATTTTAAAAACTTTAAATACGTATATAAAACCACAGACGAAATCCATCAACTATTATTGATTTTGACTCAACATCGACAACTACACTCAATTTTTTTTGGATTTTGTGACTAAAAGTGACTATTTACAAAATGGTCAAGCGTATCACATATGATGTGAAATCGGTGTCTTGAAATATGATTTGTGTTAATTGTATATATTTAAATAAATAAGAAATTACATTTAACACCATTTAAATTAAATTAGCATATTTATTATTAGTACAACTGCATTATTAAATGTGGTTAATATATTATAAAATGAAAAGGGACTGCATTTGTATCATTACGTAGTTAGTTATTATATTCAAATAAAATATAAAAATATAAATAAATAATTTAAAAAAAATTAATTGGTAAAAAATATATATATATATATATATATATATATATATTTTTTTTTTCATTTTTTTTTGTTCTTTGGAATGTATTTGAATTTTTTATATCTTTCATATTTTTATTTTTTTTAAATATTTCATTGATATTATTATGTCACTACGAAGTGACATTTAGTAATCAAGTTGAGTTATTAGTTTGATAGTAAAAGAATTATTATGCAATTTATAATGTTTTATCTAAATCTTAAAGGTTTTGGACAAATTTTTTTTTTTGACGAAGGCTTGTTTCCGCCACCACCATGGCTCCAAAGGGCGACATGAGACGTCAGCCTCTCATCCTGCTTATCCATCGATGTTGTTTGTAACACTACTTATACGGTAAACCAACACCATTAAAGATGAATGAGACGTCAAAGAAGTTGTATTTTATCAACCACCGAGGGATTTTGCTGCAAGGCAATTTGCTACTATCTCATAAAAACCCATCGTATGCAGATCCGCAGTGATTTGTGTTTTTTTAACTCGCCTTTGAACTTGTTGGTGTATGCTGCCATCAAAGTTATTATTCAGTAGCGTTTACTTGATATTGAACTACTCTTTAATTAATTCATTGCAGTAAGTACTAAGTAATGACACAATTTGAATGAACAGCATTGGTTTGCACATTTCCTTTTAGTTTGTTGTCTTCACTCACAATACCAGTATGCCAACGTCTGTCATTAGTTCGAGTTCTGGGATGGGGAAGAAATCATGGGCTCCATCGGCTTTGAATTTTTTTTCTTCTTTCAATTGTTCCTCTATTGTTGGATTTCCCAAGTTATTCAGTTCATCTATGTTTTGGTCTCCTAAACTGACCCAAAATGCTACATGTCACACTACAACGACAAAATCGTTAGTTCTTTCTGCCTGTGGGTCACTTAATCTTCAAGTCTATCGTTTTGGGAGGGAATAAAATGGCCTTTGTGCTAGTGCAAACTAGAATGTGGAGTACGAAATATTTGACTAGTGGAAGCATCATTTTGAGAAATAAGGCTTCGTCCTTGGCAAGAGGTATGACACATGCACCCACATATCTGTTGAGAAACATAATTTCAACTCTTTCGAATAAGATAAAATCGTGAAGTCCCAATAGCAAATATTCTTGAACCACGTTTTTCCGCAAAATTTAAAGTAGGAAATGAACTGGCATGTTATGTCTCTGATCTGAATGGAGTATGTTAGTATTGTTGTGCTAATTACTCTTTCATTTTATGAATTCAATATCTTATGTGTACTTAAGGGGTCAAGTCTTCTTGCAAATTATCAAGCCTCACGAGTGATTTTTATATCAATTTAGTGAACAATTTAATATAAAAAACAAAGCTGAACAACAGAAAATAAAGTACAGAACATCACCATACATAAAATTAACACAGATATTTAATAAAGGAGTTCACACCTCCTGGGATACATCTCCTTGGTCCAACATGGTTTGGGCCTCTATATTATGCTAAAATTGTCAAATTGACTTGTTTAAAATGCTATTTTGCTCCTATAACCTACTCCAATGAGTCCATAATGGCTCAAAATGGCCAACTATCCTCTTTCTAAGCCTGAATTGGTCGAAAATTGAAAAATTTATGGCCTTTTCAATTTTCCCACTATATCCAGCCCTAAACTAGCTAACTGTAACTAGAACTGACAGTCTGCCAAATTTGGAGGTCTGTCAATTAAATCTGTTGTTAATGTTAAGTGGAGTTTAAGAGTTAATTAAGCGCTAGTTGCGCTCTTAACTTAATCCACAGTTCAAATCTGGATTAGGTGCTAATGAACAGGGTTACAGTTAATTAACCATGTTTAACTCTTTAATCCTCCACGCTAATAGTTTGCTCCGCTGACAGTTATGTATAGTGGTCATGTGGACTGGGGGCTGGACCCCCACCTTACCCCACCACAAACATTGGTTTAATATAAATATATATAGCAACCTATGATATTTAAGATCCATTCAATAGGCGAGATGGTAGGCTATTACGTTGAGTGGTGGGAGGTAGTGGGGTCGAACCCCCGTGCCTCCACCCGGACTTAGACCAAATTTTTTATATCGTAATACAACTTGGAGGGGCGGGGGGGTGCCGGAAAGGGGGGGCACTTGGCGGCCCCAGGCTGCACTGCGTGTCATCACCCAGTTGGTTCCAAAATTAACCCAATAAAATTACACCATGTACTTACTGAACTGCACAGTCAGCATGACACGTCAACAATACAGACTATTGACTAGGCATGTGATTTGTTTTTTTTTTTTTTTAAATTTACATTTTTAGCAAAGCAGACAAAAGTTGTTTCTGGGAGCATACAACGACCATTGTTCGTGAAATGATGTGTGCCAGATTCAAAATAACGATCACTATGTGGTCGTTTAGGTTTCGATCCAATCCGAACAGTTTGATTTTTGAGCATGAAACTGAGTGCCTAATCATTTTCATCATGGAAAAAAAAAATTCTGGTCTTGTTAGTCTGTTTCATCCTAGAAAACTATTTTTCTGGTCTTGGTAGTCTTTTCCATATACTTAATATTGAATTATATGCTCTAGTTTTTCTGCTTTGTAGCTTAGAATTATATCAGAATTTTATACATATATCTAATTTAATCATGGTTATAGATTCTCTAATTATGATATTTCTCTCGTGATAAGGAACGAGATTGTGTTTAGGAATTGTATAATTGAAATTTATTAAAGGATTTCATTCGAAGCTTTGTCCAAATGGCGGAAACTCTTATCCATAGTCAATAATTTCAAGAGATGATTTTGGTACATGGAAGATTTGGAGAAGAGACCATAAAGTGAGAATATGCACACAAAAAGCAAGGTGCTTAAACATATCTAATTTCCTCTATTGTTTCTCTTAGGGTCCTATAATAATAGGGTTCATAAATTTTGAATTGACATTGATAGTCTTGTAAATATGTACATACCTTGTTTTCTGCAAGTTGTTTTCCCATATTTTGAAAAAATGAAAAATAGTAAAAACCAAGAAAAGGGTAAAAAGTCCTAAAAGAAAGATCAAAGGACTTAGAAAAATATAGACCCCAAAAGCAAAAGAGAGATAAAATAAGACCTAAAAGTGAGCAAGTCCAAATGCTACTACTTTTACTTTTACTGCAAGAATAATGATTATGTGCAAAGTGTCAATAAATGCCATAATCCATGATCAGTTAAACAATTTAATCTTAACTTTTCATGCTTTAAATTTCATGTTTTAGATAGAGAATAGAGATATGTCAAATAGTTTAAACTTGAAAAATCAGTAGATATGTAGAGAATAATGAGGAGCTCAACAGTTTAATCTGAGCCCTTGGATGAAATAAGATTAGACTTAGTGTTATACTTTGAAAAAAAAATGTTTTAGGGTTGCAAGCCTAAATGCACCCATGAAAATGAACTAAAAATGTTAGAAATAAAGATGGCTAGGTAGAAAGTAGTTGATAAATCATGTAATAAAGCATCATCGGGAAAAAATCATTAATTTCCCCTCCCCTCCAAATATTCAGTATTCTAAACTATCAGTCAAAAAGGCTGAGAGCATTTCTCTGACTTTTGTTAGGACCGGATCCAAGGCTCGATGACCGATTGGTTAAAAATATTGAATTCCCTCACTAGACGGGCACATTCATCAACATTTACCCTTCATTCATAGATCATAATCCCTTTTCCCTAAAAACCCATTTTGATTTAGTAAAAGTGAAACCCTAAATAATTAACTTCATTCCCTTTTAAAATCATTCATAAACCCTAAAAATACATTTTTCCTAAGTTAAAGTGTGAATTCATATAATAAAGACAATCAATGTGTTGTTTTTGCACTTTACTTAGAGTTAAGCATGTATTTTCATTCAATTCACTACCCCTTTATTCATATTAACTTCTAACTTATTCTAGTAAATCGCTAAATACTCCTACCTTTATAGTTTTAATACCCTTTTATTTTAAATAACCCTCTAAACCCACTATTTTTAAGTTAAAGCCAATGAGTAATATCCCATGTGCGCAATATAAAAACCCCTCCATATCACATTGGTTTTAACGTATTTATATTTAAATATCTCGCCCCCTATAGTTTTTTAAACTATCAAAAAGGTTGAAAAATATATAATAAAAGAAAATCCGCGCCCATATGTATAAATTAAACATTGGAAATTGTTTTAAATAACACATAAAACTTAGCCCCGCTATCATACAAACTAAGGTTTGAACGTATTAAACGTTTACTTCTAAAGTTTATAACCCATCCCCACATTAATGAACCCCGGTCCCACTCCTCCCTTCCAACGCAATTTCCCAACCAATTTGGGTCGTTCGCATTCGAACCTTAGATCTGACAGATAGAAACTAATATTGCATAGAAAACATGCACAGTCATTCCCAACTTATTTCTGCGTGAAATGGGCGGTTTTATGATTTTATCTCTCCTCCATGTGGTCTATTCCTGTTGGACCGCGTGGGTTAGCCCTGAAACCATTTACCACCTAAATGTTGCGTGATAGCCACTCCCGTTTTGATCTATTGAACCCCAAAACCACCATTCTCACATGACTTGACATGTATTAAATGTTGGCGCTGTTAAGCCCTAAATATGCATAATAAGCCTTGGAAATGTAATTCATTTCCTTTCTCTCTTGCGAGTAAACCATGCACAAGCCTCCCCGACTGTAAAAATAGAGTTTTTTCTGCCATTTATGCCCAAAAATCCCTATGACCATTGAAGACCACCAAGAAGTATTTTGCATTGCTCTACAAAAGCTATTGTTTCATTCAAAAAACTCAGAAACTATTCTGAGGTCCAATGCGTGCATATAATAGGTATTTCTCTGAAATTCGAGCCTGCAATCAAATTTTAAAGGCCTTTAAAAGAACAAAAACACATTCAGTGCCTAAAAACCAATTAAAGAAACTGTCAAAAAGCCCAAAAGACAGGCCAAACCCTGTCAATTTTTTTCCAAAAACCCTATTTTACTACTACGCACTATTGTGAGAGAAAATTGTGAGTTTGTACAGTTTTATGAACTATTTCAAGTTCCAAATTAAGCTAGAAATACTCTGAAGGTATCATAAGCCTCTTTGCCTAAATTCAACAAACACTTTAGCCCAATTTCTCGTTAAAAGACTCAGGAAACCCTTGTTTCTTGTTTTAAGCCAGTTCAAAAGCCTGTAAATCCTATTTGACAGGCCTAATTGGAAAGAAAACCCAAAAAGACACCATATTTTGCCTATTTTATCCAAGAAGCCTCTACTAAAAATAAAAATACTTATGCAAACTGTATAAACTTGTAGAAGGAGCCCAAAATGCCTAAAAAACAAAGCTCTAGAAATCCTGAAGCTTCCAAAGTTCCTAAACCAACTCCAGCCATGACTTCTAAGACTACTATTGTTTTCAATCATTTACAACCCCTAGTTATAGACATTGAACATATTCCATTGGCTGATGTTGATTATAAGATAGCAGATTCCATTGTTGAATTTAACCTGCTAAATATTCATAACTGGTGCTATGAGAAATCCTTAGATAATAAAGAAGAAGTCCATATTTGGGAATCCCATTTGCCTAAGTATGTTGACCCATTAACTCATCCATGCTAAAAAGTTATTAGGTTATGTCAACAGTACTATGTGCCTGAGAAAAGAGCCATTGTAAATGCCAATAAAGAAGTGCTTTTTAACATTACTGCTAAAGCAATTAACCAAATGATACACCTTTAGCTTGATCCTCAAGAATTCCCTTTATCCATAGAGGGCCTTACCAAGCTGTAAATTGGCCTAATTTTCCCAAGAGATTCATGGTTTTCCAAACATTCATGCCCTCACATGTAGAAATTCCTAAACTAAATCCCCCATATTCTATTGCAAAATTCCCAGAAGGTTCAAGACATGTGATTTCCATGCTTTCCTTCATCCTTGGATATTTTTCTAATGAACACACAGATGAGTCCATCTTGGGGTTCTTATCCACTTTCTCCCTAGGGAAACCCCCATTAGTAATCTTTGACTATGCTGGTTTCATTGCAGATAGTATTCATTATCAATTGATCAATTTGCCAATTGAAGGGGTATTTAGATATACTTCCTTCCTTTTCCATATGTTTTTATACTTTCAATCAGATAATTTTCCATTTACTCTCCAAAAGCTTGACATAAAGGGAAATCCTCTTTCTATCATTTTCTGGACATCTTTGCTCAGGAAAGAATGTACAGATTTCACTTATGCAGAATTTTCAGAGTTATTCCTACATCCAGTGATCACAATGTTAACAAAAACAGAGCAGCCAAGGATAAATGAATAAATGAAAAGGATATTGTAGTTTTCAGAGCAGAATAAGGTTGGTGACTGGTACTTATATGAAAAATATATTGAGATCAGAATATTTGGGTCAAACTTGTTACCTTACAAGTTACCCAAGTATGTTTCAATGAGGATATTTGCCTTGGAGTATATGAGGCAGATCCTAAACTCTGATTCTATAAATTTCATGGCAGAAAAGAAGAAAACTCAATTCAAACTAAAGAATCAAATAGGGTCATTCATCTACAATCACAAGGATGCAGAAAAAAAGGTAGCTAAGCAACTATTGGAATATAAATTTGAAGAAATTTTTCTTTGGAATTATAATCCACAAGGGATCCTGAGTAAGCTAAGGGTTAAAATTAAGTTAACCCCTTTTATTCATGAAGCAAAACTAGAGATATAAAAATTTGCAAATCATATTGAGTGGACTCAAAATACCTTAACAGAAGCAATACATAAAAGTAATACTAGTCATACTTTGGAGACTGCAAATCAACGAGAAAAGTCCACTAAGAGAATAAGGGAAGAAGGAGCCTATGTTGCAGAAAATACAACTGAAACTAACTTCAAGATAATATATAACAAGATGCCTAAGTTAAGTTCAGTTGGTAAAGGAAAGGTAATAATTGATGTGGAAGAAACAGAGCTTATAGATACCAACACTAATTTTCCAGAAACAAATGTTGCCACTGTGATCATCAATGAGCCAACTACTAAGAATCAAAATGAAGAACAAGTTAACAATGAAGATGCACAGTTGACAGAAAGACAGCAAAGCATGGAAGCCTCTTCATCACAGGCAGCTAAGGAGAAAGACCTAGGCATCAAAGAAAAATATAAACAAATCAAACTGAAAAATGAAGAGATAAAAAACAATATTTATTTTCAATATCTCAAACGGACACCAAGTGTGCTAAACAGGCTTCTGTCTACATTTGATTATTCAAATCAAAATCTAATTATGTCAGTGTTGCAGTCCATAGTCAAATCTCCAAAGACAGTGGAAGATTATAAGAAAGTTGATTTAGAAGTCCAGACAAATAAGATCCATGCTCTTGATCAAATTGAGTTCCATAGACAGACCTCAGAAATGCTATACTCCACTGTCACAAATAAAGCCATGAGTGCTCAGAAGCTCCAGAACATCATTTCCAACATGAAGGATCAGATGAATATGGACAAAGCCTCATTATATGCCAAGGATCTCGAGATAAAATCCTTAGAAGAATTAGTTTTGCAAGTGGGATATGATCCTGCTAATATCAAAGCAACAAAATTATTGGTAAAGAAGAAAAATGAAGATATAGCAGCTTTGAGGAAACAACTCAAACTTCCTCAAAGTGAAAATCCTCAAACAAAAGAAATAATAGAAGGATAAAAATAAAAAGATGACATGATGAATTTAATTTTTTAGTTGAGAGATTAAATTAAGAAAATGGAAATACAGATGGAAAAGTTTGTCCAGGAGAAAGAAACACCAAAAATACCAGAGATTCCTATAGTTATTCCTGTAATCACTACAACAATGCCTTCAAATTTAGCTAAAAGTTTGGTACCCAAAGAACCACTGGCTACTGCAGTGCCAGTAACTTCATCCACAAACTCAGCTACTGAATCATCTACAATAGCAATTCACCATACAGATGAATCAAGCAAATTGGTGAAAGCTATGGAGGAAATGTCTCTTAAGACAAATTAAATCAGCAGATTGAAACAGGTGGCAGAAAATCTTGAGAAGTCAAACAAATTGGCTCAGATAAATGCAAAAACACATGAGAAAAATGCCATCAGACTAAATGAAGAGTTGAAGAAGTTGCAGAAGGAATTGACATTGAAGGATCACATATCATATATCAAAAAATATCTTTGGGACAATGTCATTGAAGCCATCCATGATGTATAGCCTTCAATTCAGGTAATATTTGAATAGAGAGAGTTATTATTAAAAGCCCAAGAAAAAATTCAAAAGACTCAAAGTAAACTGGATGATAAACCAAAGCAAACTTTAAAGCTGATCACATTCCTTAACAGTAAAAATAGACAAGAGTTAGAAGAACTCAAGATTACTGACAGGACTGAAACTATCCTATAAATTAGGAAAGTTACTACAAAGAAGAATCTAATGACGCAAGTGGAAGACAAGTGTGAAATATGAATACTGCCATAACCATGTTTTAATGGTCAAGTTTACAAATTTGAGGCAAAAAGGACTGCCTGACATTATGGTCATTAATGATAAACTGATGCCTCATAATGACTATGATAAAAGGATTAGAGATACTATGATAAAAAGATAAGACACTTGTTTTTCATCAAGCCAACCTTTTCCAGATACACTGAAGCTGATGAAAACTTTAGGAAATTAAAGAAAATACAAATTCCTAAAGATGAGGATTGGCAGTCACTCACAGATTTATTATCAAGGATAAAAGACAGACAAATGAAAGGAGGAAAAAATTGTTTGCTGATTTACAGTCAAAACAGATTTTACAGTAGTAAACAGTTTTTACTATGGTTAAAGAGTATCAAAGTTTAGAGAGTATCAGTGAATAAAGAGAATCAGAGAAAGAGTATCATACAAGGCAGATCAGATTCCAAAAAACAAATTTAAATATCTAAATCCAACAAGGAGGACACCAAGACAGCCAGTTTCATCTTATTCTCAAAGCAGTTTCTATTTCTTTTGGATAAATATGACAGCTTGCTGATTTGTTAAGAAGTTGTCTATATTATTATTGTAAATATATTTTATTTCCCTTAGATAATTCCTAGAAGCATTCTAGGATATTTTGTAAAGAACTATGTATAAATACTTCATCTTTAGAAGTATTTTGTGTGGTATAAAATTGCTGGAGTTTGTTATAGTCATTTTTGTTGGACTTAAAGCTTTTGTGTGTCAAATTTCGAGTAGCAGGCTAGATCAAACCAGTTGGAATCATACTTTAGGATTCATGTGATGAGCTATTTGGAGTGAAATATTTCCTTACTTGTCATTGTTATCTTTCTTTGTTACATGCCTCCATCTATGTTTTTTCTACATTTGAATGAATAACTAGGAGTATTACTACAGGATTTGTTAAGAGCACCATGTTTTTAACTAGTTATCATTTCTATGTTTTCCTTTGATTTCTAGTGTAGGGAACCATTAATTGCTCCCTCTCTCGTTTGACCCCTTCCTACTTCCTTTTCCGGATCAAAGGATTCTTAATTTCCCCTTATCCCGATCATACCACCTCATAAAAACAACTTTCCAAGATCTTCAAGGGTTATCTATCTTGCCCTGAAAAAATTTGACCTTTTGGCCTTGATCCCAGTTCCCCAGTTCTATTTGCTTGATTTTGACTCTTTAGCACAATGGACAAATAGATTTCCCACTATCCATCCTTTCAAGTGAATTTTCCCACCAAATCTACCAAAACCAAACCAAAGTTGCACATTCATAACTAGCCTAACATTTTACAAATAAAAAAAAGTTAAAACTTAAAGAGAGAGCCATCTCTGAACCCTAAGAAGGCTAGATCCTAGAGTTTGAAGTTGGTCTGTGGTTACCTTTAGTATTCTTTGACTAGAAACCAAAAATCTCACAACTTTAGAATTACTAGAGTGATAACAGTTTATTTAATTTTTGTGCAAACTTAATTCACTGTACAAGTGGTAACTTCATAAATTTCCCCTTTTTACGGCTTGAGGTTGCTTTGTTTTGTAATAAGCTAGGTCAGGATTGGATGTTTAGAAAATAACTTAAGCTTCCTTTGAGTTCGATTGACTCTGCTAGTGTTAAACTTAAATGTATTTTCACCATGTGTGATTATTTTTAAGGATCGGAGAGCATGGGAAGGGGATCTAACTTGTGGCCTATGTTATGCAACTGAGCGAACTTAATACACTGGGGTTGAGTGTCATTATACTTGAAAACTACTTGTGGACCCCACTACCTCTTCTCTATATTGTTCATAATGGTTGAAAATGATGTTTCACCCATGGCCCCTGAACCTAAATGCGTCCTAATGGTTGAAAATGATTTATACATGTTTTGTGTTTTATCATTATCTTATTATTTTGAAAATTTAAATATCTATAAGAAACTTAGTAGAATAAAAAGATCATGCGTTGAAACTACCCATGGCCACATTATGTCTAGTTCATATTTCTTTATAATGGTTGAAAATTATGGTTTATATATGCATTATAATTATTTTATTTTCAATAAATTAAATATATATTGGATTTTATTTTCAATAAATTAAATATATATGGGAATATTCATAAACAAATCATTTAATGGATTTCAAGATATTATCTTTTTTATGGTTTACAACATTAGTGGAGCTTATTGGCCTTGTTGTGTAAATATTTACAAATGAAAATTTTGAATATGGATTCAATCCATGAAAATTTAGTGATATAAGAATTGTTGTTTTATTGTTTAGACACATCTTTTCAGAAGTCAAGTAATGATAAAAATTGGGAATAGGCTGTGTTGGTGAGTTGAAAATGTGAGCAAAGATATCCATGATTCAAATCAAATGAATCATTCATTATATGTTTATTTTTCACCAATGGGAAGATCCACCACATTCATGATTTAAAGCAGTGATGATGGATTCAATAATTGATGCAAATGCCTCTGTCGAGTCCCGACTCAACCTCCACCATAAGGTTCATAATCAATTTTCATGCCAAAAAATCAATGAATGTATGGATGAATGAATGCCACAACGCCATAACATGTAGTTTCATATATAAATGACAGATCTCCCTATACTATAAATGAAGTGTATACACTTCAGCATAACCCCAAATCTAAAAAACAATTCTAATTTTTGGTGCATGGTTTGGAATTTTTAATATGGTTTCCCATATAATAATATTTGTAGAATAACCAAAGCATAACCCCAAATCTAAAAAACAATTCTAATTTTTGGTGCATGGTTTGGAATTTTTAATATTGTTTCCCATATAATAATATTTGTAGAATAACCGAGGCGTCATATAATTCTATAATATTTGTAACATCATCCATGAGTTATGTAATTTTATTTATTTTTATTGGGACCAATAAAGCATTTCGATATATTCTTTATGTAATTATGTAATAATAACTTGCTCTTTTCAAGCCCCAAAACATGTTGGTGGAAGGAAGTGGGCAAGGTAAAATGGATTCTTAAATTATAGAGTAAAAAAATATTATAATATTTGTGGTGAAAAAACTTGAAATTGGTTAAGATTGATGGATATTTTCTTATAAATATAAAAACATTTTATATGTGAGTTTTCATAATTCGCTTATTGTATTTGTATATTAATTTAATATTTAATAATAAAATTAGGTTAGGTGAGTAATATATATATATATATATATATATATATATATATATATATATATATATATATATATAATACAATTCTTAAATATAATTTAAACAACAAAAATTAACATTTGACAAAAATTAAAATTGTCTAATTTTGATTAAAAGTTCAAAAACAGTTAATAGTTTGATAATGTATGTAATTTTCAGTTATAACAACTTACATATTTACTTATTTTATCTTTCTCTGATTTTGGTAGATTAGGAGTGAAGATAGATATAGACTAGTAGGATATTATTTTTTGTAGTAATTATTATATCTTTATTATGGTAATTTATGTACAATGTTGCATTTTGATTTCTGTATCAAATGTATTTCATTTTTTTTATTAAATTGTATATTATATTAAGTGTGTGTGTTTTTTTAATGAATATTTTTTAGATTGTTTTGAAATGTGAGTCATTCTTATATAATAAAAAAAATCTAGGTGGTAGCAATGTGCAAAAATGTAGATGCAGTGACATTGCCACCACATGGTTCTTTTTTTCTTACCAATCTAATAATATATAATATTAAAGAGTCCCACTTCTAACAAAATTTATTGTTGAAAGTGAGATAACATAGTTATCATACCGAACTTTAACCAAAGAAATTTAATAATGAAGGACATACACCTACCATGATGGGAACAAAAGATGTAACGAGAGATATTTATTGTTCAAAGTAAGATAACATAGTTATCATACAAAAATTGAACCCAACAAATTTAATAGTGAAGGAAATACACCTATAATGATGAGAGAAAAGGATGTAACGAGAGATAAAAGCGTTCATTTGAGTTTCATTATAATAGTTGTCATTGCTTTTTGGAGATGGCCCCAAACATTAAAAACAAGAGGGGCTGCAAGGAGCTAGTCCCTGTCAATGGTACAAATATGAACAGGATTGAAAGAAGTGCATTTTTATGATAATGCATGGATTTTAATCTTTTGGAAAACTTAGAACTCATGGATCGACAACATCAAGTATCCCCATTTATTAGCCTCTGATTTGTTGGTGTATTTGCTATTTCAAGTTTTTTATTTATAATATATGGAAATGGTGTATTTGTCATTTCTATTTTTTTTATTTATAATATATGGAAATGTAAATGCATGTGATACCATTGTTGTTATTTTATTTATGTGGCTCTTAGAATGGATATTTAAATATGTTAATAGTAACTTGAATTTAATAAGCTTAATCATAATTGAAACTACCATTAAATATCCTTGCTTGCTTAGTGGCTTCTTGTGCCTTCAGAAAAGACAATCAGAATGACATCTGGTCTGACGGGCCAATCAAAACCAACTAACTTATTGAGCTAGAATAAGATAAATTTTCCAAGCATGAAAAGCAGTGCCAGGTGTAGAAATTGTTTATTTCTAAAGATGAATCTCAAGTTTCCAAAATATTTCAATCGCTTACTTTCGTAGATAAACCTCAAGTTTCCAAAACACAAATATTTCAATTGTTTACTTTTGAAGATAAACCTTAAGTTTCCAACAAACATTTCAAGAGAACTGGTTACAACATCTATTTTTATATTTAGCATTAAATTTAACAGATTGTACACTTATTCTAAATAGAAAACATATAAGTCTAAAAACCTTCTCTAATCCAAAGAGAAAAAAAAACATAAATGAGTCAAATTGCCACCAATGAAGTTTGAGTGTTGGGAATCATTCTTAAATGGGATATGAAACATACATCTATGCTTGATTTTTAAAATACTGTACAAAAGTTGAACTGCTTTAGAACGAAAAAAATATATATAAATGAGTCAAATTGCCACCAATGAAGTTTGAGTGTTGGGAATCATTCTTAAATGGAATATGAAACATACATCAATTGTTTTTTAAAATATTGTACAAAATTTGAACTGCGGCTAACTGAAATCTTATCCAGTGATGTTAGAATCTGACCAATATGATCTACTCAAGTTGAAATGAAGGATGCTTTTACAGAAAAAGAGTTATAAAAGAAATGCAGAGGAAGAAAAGGGAAGCAAACAAGTTTTCAAAAAATCTAACCAGATACACATTCAAAGGAGAAAAAATTAATTTATTGAAAAACAACAATTTTTTACATAACTGAGCTGACTGGATTGAAATTTATAAAGTGGGACATCAGACCAGGTATAACTTTAGAACCAATCGCATGGTGGAATAAAGTTATCTTCGAAAAAATTCAATTATAAGGTGCCCAATAATTCTGATGCAGGGGCATCAGGCCATAATTCAAACTTAATGCTATGAAGGGTGAAATGTGGACAATCGTTGTAAACTGAGAGAAATTTTGTTAAACAAAGATAAATTGATGGAATTGATAAGTCTCTAGAAGACTTGATTATCTTGTAATTATCTGGGCCATCTATGCGAATAGAGAGATTCAGGGTTGGTTGAGCGATTGTGGGAGGAACTTATGGATCTTAAAATGACTCACTCCCTTTCTAATTCTAATATAAGCGAGTGTGTTGTGTGAAAGAGGATAGAAGAGTACGCAATGTAGCCTCAAGGGCTTTAGTGTGATTCAGGCTGTGAGGCCTTAGCCTGTAATCGAGTTCTATGTATTAATGAAATTTGTGTGTTGTTATATATATTCAGGTTTAATCAAACTTTG
This sequence comes from Pinus albicaulis, assembly GCA_034641835.2. Lineage (NCBI taxonomy): Eukaryota > Viridiplantae > Streptophyta > Pinopsida > Pinales > Pinaceae > Pinus > Pinus albicaulis. Next base: position 877,383,800 of record CM076581.1, on the reverse strand, counting down.
TTTGTATCTGCGTGTTTCATATATATGTGTGCTTTCTTTTAATGAATAGATCGATTGAATGGAGTGAACTAAGTTCCTGTGAACTTCGCTATAGATTGATTATGGAAGAAGCCATCAACAGAAAAATTGTGCAAATGGAACGGATGGTAAGAGCAAGCTGCAGAATGAAGCTAACAGTGAGGGATGAATGAACCGAATCACATCGCATCGGCGATTGTTGTGTTTTGTTAAGCCTTCACAAGTTAAATCATTTAAATTGCAATGCAAAGTGACTACGTGTCGGGGAGGGTCCGAGCGTTACCGAACTTCAAAAGAAATATGATATAATTGCTAATGGTGTAGAAATAAGTTTTAAATTGGTGATTTGCAATGGATTAAGTTTCGTGACATGTGAAAAGGGATTTCAGCTAATTTGCGATCAGATGTGGGAAGTGCGATGTGGCGATGTGATATCGTCATCGCAACTTCGCATCGACACCTTTATAGTTTATGGTGAGAGGTATTTGTTATGTGTCACGAATTGCGAAATGTATATCTTGCGATTTGCAAAAAGAATATGAGTTTGCAATGTGGGTTAGAGTGTACGCTGATAGATCTGTGATATATCTTATATTGTGGTTGTTAATCTGTATGAAGATGCAAAGTCCCATAAAAGGGATCCGATATGCGAGCTTCCAATGTATACATGGGCCCATAACCCACAACCCACAGGTCCACGTAGTTTTATGTAATTTGCACTGTTTTTGTTGCATCAAAGTGGTATTAGAGTAGGGAAATATTTCCTGCGAGAAAGAGTTTGCGTGCAAAAGAAGGAGGTACAATTATATTGAATATTGGTGAGTTTTTGGTCTTTATATTGTCATACAGGTAGTGGCAGAAGAAGGTGAGAAGATTGCAATAGCATAGATCAATGAGTGCTCAAATGGTTTTAGAAGAGAGAACCAGAGAGATGCCGAAAGACCGAGCTCAGAGGAGAGAAGCTTGGTGAGGTATCGTGTAGCAAGGAGGACTTCTTACTGCAGAGGTTTTGTTGCAGCTCACGGAAATATCATAAAGGAAATTCCACAGAGGATGTGGGTAGAATTGCTAAGGGATGAAGGAGGCATATGACTAGGAGGTCATAAGAAGTTTTGTACTTGGGGAGTTTGATGCAGGAGCATCGGGCCATAATTCAAACTTAATGCTATGAAGGGTGAAATGTGGAAAATCATTGTAAACTAGGGAATTTTTTTTAAAACAGAGCTAAATTGATGGAATTGATAAGTCTCTAGAAGACTTGATTATCTTGTAATTATCTGCCATGTATGCAAAAAGAGAGATTTAGTGTTGGTTGAGCGATTGTGGGAGGAACTTGTGGATCTTAAAATGATCCACTCCCTTTTTCATTCTTTTATAAGCAAGTGTGTTGTGTGAAAGAGGAAAAGATAGTACATAATGTAGCTTCAAGGGCTTTAGTGTGATTCAGGCCATGAGGCCTTAGCCTATAATCGAGTTCTATGTAGTAATGGAATTCGTGTGTTGCTATATATATTCAGGTTTAATTAGACTTTGTTTGTATCTGTGTGTTTCCTATATACGTGTGCTTTCTTTTAATGAATATTTCGATTGAGTGGAGAGAACAAAGTTCCTATGAACTTCGCTATAGATTGAGTATGGCATAAACCATCAACAAAAAAATTGTGCAAATGGAACAAAAGGTAAGAGCAAGCTACAGAACGAAGCCAACAGTGAGGAACGAATGGACTGGATCACTTCGCATCGGTGATTGTTGTGTTTTGTTAAGCCTTCACAAGTTAAATCATTTAAATTGCGATGCGAAGTGACTACGTGTTGGGGAGGGTCCGAGCGCTACCGCCCTTCGCAAGTGATACGATATAACTAATGGCGTAGAATTAATTTTTTAAATTGGCGATTTTCAATGGATTAATTTCTGCGACATGCGAAAAGCGATTTCAGCCAATTTGAGATAAGATGTGGGAAGTGCGATGTGGCGATGCAATATCGCCATCGCAACTTTGCATCAACACCTTTATAGTTTACAACGAGAGGTATTTGTTATGCGTTGCGAATTGTGAAATGTATATGTTGCGATTTGCGAAAAGAAGTTGAGTTTGCAATGCAGGTTAGAGTGTGCGCCAATAGATCTGTGATATATCTTATATTGCGGTTGCTAATTTGTATGAAGATGCAAATTCCCGTAAAAGGGATTTGATGTGCGTGATTCCGATGTATACGTGGGCCCATAACCCACAGGTCCACGCAATTTTATGTAATTTACAATTTTTTTGCTGCATCAAATTATCAATTCCAGAAGAATATCTAAACAATCAAGGGAAAAGTGTAGGATTTCCAGTAATTTCTCATTGCAAAAGGGATTTTTGGCTGGAGAAAGCCAATTTGGGCAACTTTTGGGTGACGGAAAAAATTCAAAATACATAATGTAAAGAAATTCGACCTTGGTTTCTGACAAATTCAAATAAATTATGACTCATAAGAAAAAACCAAGCCAATTTTAGGGTCTATATCTTAAACAGATGCTACGAAAATGAGGTCATAGGGTTTATATATAGTCCCAACAAGGTAATTTCTTTTTACTAAAAAAATGTGCCTGCAAACAAATCAAGAAAACCCAAGATTCGCCTTTCTAGGATTTGCCCACACCAAACACTTTACTCTTTTGGGCCATGAGAAAATCTAGCGAGTTGAAAACTTTAATCCTGATGGAATCACTACTTTACACAGAATAGCTACTTTACACAAAGAAAGGCATTTATGGGTAGGCATGGGACTGAAACCAACCCAAAGAAATCCAAAAAACAACCCTAAAAGCCCTAAATAATTGACCCTAGAAACGAAAAAATGGCAAGAACTAAATCAAACATTGTTGCAGCAAAGTCCACCATACCCTCCAAGTGACAATGGTGTGACAACTGGTTTGTTACCATGGTTAGGTATGCTAAGTCCAAAGCATCCATCAAACATTCATGGGCGACATCCAAAATAAAAAAAATCATAACCTATTAACATTTTAGATTTCAATTTGTTCGCATGTATCAAGGTGATCTGCCTTTATCCAACCAACTAGACTTGTGAACACATGTCCATAAAGTGCAGAAACATACAATCATGTGGATATAAAAAATGAAACTTGTATTCATTCCTTCGACAAATACAACTACGTGGTGAGAGACTTCAAAACCAAAAAAAAAATAGTTGTTTCATAATTTCTCGAGGTTGTGTTGTTCATCATGGTAGACACAATTACGAGATCATGGTAGAAACAATTCAAAGATCAGTGAATCACTACCCAAGGCATCATAAGCAACACTAGAAATGACATTGACTTTGAACCACAATGATCTTTCAATGGTGTGGCTTCATTGATGTGTTTGAAGCTCTTCCACCCCTACACTAGTTATGCTTGTCATTTGAACCTTTGACTATCCTTTGGTAACTGAAATATGAGGTTAAATACAACCTAGGTGAGGTGGGATAATGGAATTTTTGACCTTTGCATGGTGAGAAGAATGCAGGCAGCTCTGTTCAATTCACCTTCTCTTGGAAGTATATTTGTTTCTCAGGTGGGTGGTCGGTTCTATAATCACTCTATTTATTCTTTGTATATTAAGTTTTTTTTATCGTTCAAGAGTTGGCTATTAGCACTTGGCATAATAAGCTCAATATTTTTCTCTTAGTAGCAGTAGACAAAATTTAGAGTCTTTTATGCACGTATATTGGGTGAATTGTCCTGATCAAAGTGTTGATTCCCATTAAGCGTTTTCAAGTTTAGGTTCGTGGGTTTGTAGCATTATCAGGAGGAAACTTTCTTTTCATTTTAATGGAGTAGTTTATTCATAATGGACCATAGTGGCTACAAAATATTAGGAGTATTCTCAGGACTCATGAAGAATTGACTTAGAGAAACAATGTTTTCATTTCCCTAATAACTCAAAATTTCTTGAATATGAGCAACAATGTATAGTGCAAGTTGTAGCTATTATGAGTACTCTATTACAGATTAAGAAACAAATTTAAAATGTATAATTTGAACAAGGATGCACAATTTTTGGCTTCCAATTAGCATATGTCTAGCCAAGGGAAACAGAAATACGAGGACATAGTGGTTCACCTTATTGAAGGTGTGGAAATTGGAGAGAAGGAGTCAACACATACTCTTATTGGCCTGGATTGGGTTCAGCTTATTGAAGGTGTGGAAATTGGAGGGTAGGAGTTAGCACATACTGTCATTAGCCTGGATTGATTTCGTGTTCAATCGTGTCTGGAAATTATATTAGATAACCCTTGAACTATGCAACTTAACAGTTAAGTAGCAACAATTTCTTATTTCTAGGTTATTGCTTCCTCTGTCATTCCTTCCTGTTTAACTTATTTGTTAATTGATACAAACACACACACACACACACACACACACACACACACACACACACACACATATATAATCAATCTCTTGAGGCCAGTTGAAAAAGGAGTTCATATAGGTAGTGATCTAGATTTGTGGAAGTTCAAAATGTTCAGAACCCTAGATAATTACATACCCTAAAAATGGCTGCAACAAGAGGTTTCACTTCATAGCCACTGGTTAATTCTGATTTTATTAATTCCAACATTCATATAACTTAATGGTTTACAAGAGCTACCCATTTTCCATTGAGGGTTTCTCCACATCCTTCACAAATGGAAAAGCTCATTGTGTGTAAGTTTATGAGAACATTCCCCATAATCAATTTTTGTAGTTTACCTTAATGCCAATGTATTCAATCATGTTTCTCCTCTACTCGGAAGGATGTTTAGCCGTATGTATTTTATTTTGGGTATAATTTGTTTTTACTTCTCTAGAAAAATGTGGTAAGCTCCTCGATCATGCCTCAGAATCATTTTATTTGCTGGATTTTTGTTCCTGTTAGCTTACTCTTTCCAACTTCCAACTAATAATCCAGAGAGTAATATTGCAAAATAGTAATAATCCAAATTAATATTAATATTGCAAAATAGAAATACCCCTGAGTAGTTTTTTTTGCAAGACAACAAATTTTCAAAGCAGAAATGACATTTTGCAAAATGAATTTATGACAAAGAGTTGTACCATTTTATTCAATGTTCAGCAACAAAACATGATGCAGTTGGGATTCAGTAATCATAAGCATTCAGGGTTCTGGGGTAAGCTCCTCGGTCACGCATCAAAATAATTTTATTTGTTGGATTTTTCTTCCTATTAGCTTACTCAAAATAGTAATACTAAATAGTAATAATCCAAAGTAATAATCATATTGAAAAATAGTAATAATCTGGGGTAGATTTTTTTAGAAGACAACAATTTTTCAAAGCAAAAATGGTGTTTTGCAAAATGAATTTCTCACAAAGAGTTGTATCATTTTACACAATGTGCAACAACAGAACAAGATGCAACTAGGCTTCAGTAATCATAAGCATTCAGGGTTCCGGGTTTGGAAAAAATCGAATGAAACCCAATGAAGCCTGACTCCTGCCAGGCTGCTACTACAGAATTCGCTACTACAAGAATTCAAAATTTTCTTGTTCCACATGGAGAATTGCAATAGAGGAATTATTTATCGACACATAGCATAGAAAAGGAGTTGAATAATTATGTCTGAGCACATAGTGGAGAAAACGAAACATGTCAAGATAAACATGCCAAGATAAAAGAAACACGACAGGATAAGGAGAACATGTTTCCAATAATTTGAGTAGCCGCATGTAATTTCACGTGTAATCATGTGATGAACGTGTAATCTATTCCATATTCCTATCTTCCACGGTGCAGTTTGGGCTACATTATAAACAAGTCATTGCATAACATTTATTTCCTTAAACTAATGCTAGTATTAGTTTCGTGGGCACCCATTGGCTAGGAAGAGTGAGCCCTACTTACATTTCATTTTAGGGCATGCCTGCTACCATCTCACTTTACTCACCTATCCGACCGAACCTTACTTGTCACCTACCAGGAAGAAGAGGTATGGCGCTAGGATATTTAGACTTTACCCCAATACCTTTACCTTAGAAATTCTTCTTTATTGGTACCACTATGAACTTGTGGTACCCCTATATTACCTATTTTTACGACTGAGCCAATACGATTATACTTTGAATCAATGAAAAAATACCTATTGCAATAAATAGAAGACCGACCCACCTCACTGAGGCAGGCAGCTGATGGGGGAGATTTCAAAATGCGAAGGGAAAAATATGAATATAACATAGGTTTATAGCCTCCAGGCCTTGGGAAGAGGCCAATAAGATGAAAAAAAATTCCATACACTTGAGCCTGAAAACATTGGTTATCCTGGAATTTGGGATAATAAATCATTGAAGCTAATTTTATTTGCACCATTTTGATCACAATAGTCCTAGCAGTGCCTGCAACAGGTAATAATAATACATAGCTTGCATTGCTATCAAATTTTTACCATGCTCATTGTTACCATTCATCTCATTGCACATTTTAGATGCAACACTTCTCTTCATGTCCAGAACGTGACATAAATGAATGGCATGAAGCAATGAATGTAAGGAATGAGGAATTAAATGATTAATCTCATTGCACATTTTAGACGCAACACTTCTCTTCGTGTCCAAAATGTGACAGAAATGAATGGCATGAAACAATGAATGTAAGGAATGAGGAATTAAACGAAGGGGTGGAGGAACGAAATGGAATGAGGAATGAAACAAAGGGGTGGAGGAATGAAATAGATTTAGAAAAAAATCAAGTTAACATTATATACAAATATCTAATATGATTCACTTTTAACATTAAATTTCAAATTACTGTTTGTTATAAATTATTTTTTTTTCATGGAAAGTATGATAGTAGATGAAATTTTTTCGGATAAAGGGTACACATGAATATCACTCGATCTAATTATAGAAGGGAAAAAATATATTTTTCAATTTAGTAATATAATATAACCAAAAGCAATGCTTATTTTCCTAATAAAAATTTTAAAGTTGAATTATAAAGCCACAAATTTGAGGAAACAAATAAATGATATTCTAAAATAATTAATCAAAGAGTTATAAAGCTTAAACAAAAATTTAACAAACTTGAGCATAATTTGATTACAGATTTGGCTTAGCATACCTGAGTATAATTTGATTAAATATTTGGAAATTGGATGGATATGGAAAAAATAAAACAATTAATTTTCCTCCTCCATTGATTTTATGGATTCATAAAATTTTCCATTGCACCTATGCAACTTTACCCTAATATTAAACAAGAGAAAGAATGAATCATATGCATTAGTGAAAGACAGAAAACTCGTAATCATAAAATATGAAGTGATTCCATTACAATGGATGATCATATGGAATACAATCTGAGACAGAAAAAATCCTAAACTAGAGAAGAATGTTAGTGATGTAGCCACAAAAGAGAAATTTTGTGGGCCACGAAATTGCCATGGCATTCCGGTCCTGGTCATAAAGTCTCTAGGTAGCTGTTGACGTGCCAGATTCTATCAGGCAGGATTTTCTGTGTAGTTGGCCAACAAACCCACTCAACATTGGTCATTTCAGCATCATCCACAGAGTGGATGATCTCACCCAATATTCTAATGAGGGACTACTAAAACTAGGTTTCCGTAGTCATATGGGATTGCTAGGATCTTAAAGAAATGTAACTCTAACCCCCATCACAAGACTCAAGCAACTACCAAACGAACACCTGGTAGTTATTTAGGGATTTCACGTTGCACAGGACTTCACCGACTCTCGCATGTGCTAGTTAGTGCATAGGCCATACTCGACCATAAAAATGATGCTGAGAAATAGCATTCTTCCCAACAACCCCTTAGATATCATTACATGAATTACCTCTCACCGAAACAATGGCTAATAATATGAAGCCATTACCAAACTATTATCCCACTCAACTATTCAAAACATTAATAGACATTCAACCCAATCGAAGAATATTCAACAAATACTAAATGAATAGAAAACATTAATAAAACCATACATATATATACACCAAGATAACCAAAGTAACTCATTAGTATTTCTATTACTTCATCAGAGAACATAAAAGAGCACAAGATGCTACAACACAAATCATACATAAGTCGGATCACCAACCTCCATTGATTTTTCAAAATACAACAAAACGACCAATACAGTGCCAACACATAACGACTCTATATAATATGCTACTTTTGTTACATTCATGTTGCATAGAAAATATAGATGCAAACACTAACACTTGAGACTACTGTAACCAAAAAGACACAACAACAACAATCCTTTCATCTTCGACAACCTCAGTCTGATTATCCAATCATATAACCAATTATTTGTTTTGAACATGTCCCTATATTGGCTTATGGAAACTTCTCATTCTTTCTTCGTCCAACTTATCCACTCCTCCAACTGTCTACCCTGCAAGATAATCGTTAGGATGTTTTCTAACGTCATTTCTCGAGTTATCCCATGTCTCTTAATTCCTTGCTAAAAATATCTCCTACTCACTCATCCCACTTTTTTGACCTTCTTCTCTCTGCAAATAACTTCAACTCCTCCTATCACGACATCCCTCTCTTCCTTCAACTTCAACTAAAAAATCCTAACTACCTGATATTATTCACATGTGTTCCTGATCTCCAAGAACTACCATCACCTTCGTTCATTGTGCTTCTTTGCACCACAACTCTTCCTCCTATTCCAAATCTCATTAATGCACATCAACTGCTTCTCTTTTTGTGCCAATATATCATTTTTGTGGCCACCTACATAACAATTTAAATAAAAATTCAAAAATAATGGGCCACCAACATGCCCCCTACACACAAATATGGCTCATCCTGAGCCACTCTGTCATGCTCTTGAGAGGAGAGTTTCTCCTCTTTTGCCTTCTACAATGCATTCAAGGCTTCCTCGTGTGTCATTCTGGTGGTCAGATCTTGGGTGACAACACTAAAATCCTCATTGCATGATTAATAGTAACTCATTACACTTATCCATCATTGTAAATGCCCAATTGTGAATATGATTCCACTACTTCTTATCCTTGTCGAGCTTCTCATTATGCTCACTAAGCTGCAAATTTTCTTGTGTTGTGTTCCACGTGTTAGTAAAGATTATCATTCCCATGCTCCAATCAATCTCGTGTATTCGCTCATCAACCTTCAAAATTTGTTTGGTGACTTGTGCTATGGTTATAATGTATAACAAGGCACTCCATAACTGATTTCCCCACTCACCGATGCACTGGAAACATCTCTAATATTTGACAATTTCCTCCATAGCTTGTTGAATAATCTCCCTTCACTCATGTTCTTGTCCTTATGCAGACTTATTTATTGGAGGTGCCCCCCAACATTGTGCCATGTCTAGTCTAATGATAATAGTATGCATCATCCTCCCTGATGTACACTGTTCTACCAATTTTTACCTAGAAAAATTCAAAAGATATACTAACTACTAATTTGAATGAAAATGATCCCAATTCCCTAACATATTTATCCAATATACATTATTTATATACAACTAGTATATGACTTCCTGACCCCTCATACAAAGTGTGCAAGAGCTCAACTATCCCTATACAGTTTTAACCAACTCCCATTGAAAAATCACTCATGTAGTGTATCATCAAAGTTATTTAGTTTCACTATGCCTGCATCTGTTACGTACCAGATGATGTATGGACCCATACAATGCATCTAGAACTTACCTGGACGCTTGAAAAGCTTACTTTCATGTATAAATATTAATTCCATGACTCAAATCATCTTTTTCCTAATTCTTCTTTCATTCCAGGCTTTATCGCAGGGCTTCTGCACTTCTTAGTGGAAACTAGCCAGTGCTTGGTCTTCTTCTAGCCTTAGTAGTCCATGCAACCTCTGATCCATTGCGCCATAATCTATTAGCTGCATGGCTACTGTGATGTGTAGAATCAACACTAAAATATCCATTGGCATGACAGCTTTGTGTCCATGTACTAACCGGAAGGGTGTTTTCTCATTCAACCTTTTACATGCATATGTATAGGCCCACGAAACTGCTAGTATCCTTAAGTACCAATCATCATGATGCACATTGCACATCTTGGTGAGCACGGTATCTAATATCTTATTAAATAATTCCACCATGCCATTAGCTTGCAAATGGCAGGGGTACTTTTAGGATGATAAATTTAAAATTCCTTCATCAACACGACAATAGTCTTATTCAGAAAGTGATTTCCTTGATCACTCATCAAAATTATTGGGAACCCAAATCTGGCTACCACATTTTCAAATAATAAGTGCAAAGTTGTATATGTGTTGCAATCCTTCACTAGTGTGACCTCTGCCCATCTGGTCGGATAATTATTGGCAATAATTATGTACCTCGCTACAATTTTCTCTGTTGGTGGGTCAATTGGTACCACAAAATCAATCACTCATTTATCAAATAGTTGTAGGGTGAGATGGTGAGTGAACGACATTTCTTCTCGTCGGGACAACTTCCCTACTCATTAGCATACATCGCAGGTCCTACAAAATTGTTTAGAGTTAATATGTAGAGTAGGCCACCATAGCCCCATGCAGATGATCTTCTATGTTGTGGTCAGTCTTGCATAGTGTCCTCTTGCGACATCCGCATTCGAATATATCAGAATCATTGTTCATTCATGCTCCAAAACACACTTATCAAAAATTATATCTGCTCCCAACTTATGAAACGATCCCGCAATCAACTGAGAGTTAGTTTCTTTCACCACTAGTTACTTATTTTGCGCAACAGTATGATATTTCGATGTCATTTATATACTTAAAAATCTCAAAATCTTTGCAAAGAAGTTATCAAAAATGGTCACAACAAAAATTTGGGCATCAGTTGATTTTCCTCTAAGTTCTATTCCTCTTCTCTCGAAGTCAAGAGTGACAAATAATTAGGTCCCCCGTTCAAATTACCAGGCTTAACCACCACTTGAAAATCATAATCTTGGAAATATAGAAACCATTTGTAAATTTTCCACCCCAACACAGGCTCATTGATGAGGTACTTCAACACATAATGATAAGTGTACAGTTTAAATTTATTTTCTAGGAAGTAATGTATAAACATTTGGAGGGCATACACCATGGACAATCCTTCCCTTTCAGTTGTGGTGTAGTTATGTTCAGTCACTGATAGCGTTTTTTTGGCAAAAGAAATAGGATGATCAACCTCTCCTTCCCTGGGTTGCACTAAGATCAGACACAACATAATCGATGACACGTCAACATGCACATGGAATTATTTGTGCTTATATGGAAATATCAAAATAGTTGCAGATCCCATATTCTCTTTCAAGGTGTTAAGGGCTTGCTAACACTCATCATTCCACTAAAAATGTGTCCCTTTATTTAATAATGTTTCCATAGGAGCTGTAATCTTGGTGTACCCCTCTATGATTTATGATAATAAGCTTTATGCCCCAAGGTAGACCGCAATTCTTGAGCTGATGTAGGTGGTGGTATGTCCACTATTATGATGATCTTGGTTGGATGTACAAAAAAACCTTTTTTTCAAACAACATGTCCCAATAAGATACCAAAATATGAGTAGAATATACATTTCTTTAAATTCTATAAAATTTGTAGTTGTCTGCATTTGTCCAACATTAGTTATAGTACCTCAATATGCTTCTTTAGTAGACTGAATATCATCCATCCATCCAAGTAAACCTCCAAGAACTTATGGATGAACTCCTTAAATTCCATAACCACTATGCATGAAAATATAGTTAACACATTCTTCAAGCCAAATGGCATAACGATGTACTATAAGCATCCCCATTCCATCATGAAAGTGTTCTTATGACAATACTCCTTCGTAATATTTGCCTGATGGTAACTAGAAAATCCATTGGTGAAAGAGTAAGCTTCCTATTTTCCTAAATTCTCCAATATATCACTTGTAAATGGAGTAGGGAAAGGATTGTGCGTGTGGGAATCATTAAAATTCTAAAGGTCCATGCAAATCCTTATTTCACCTATTTTTTTTGTTATGGACAACATTCAAACTTATCCACTCAGACTCTTCCACGGGTTCAATAATTCTCACTTGCAGCATCTTATCCATTTTTCATCTTACCTTCTCCTAGTATATTGGGTTCAAACAATAGGGTCATTGCTTCACAGGCTTAGCGTTAGGCTTCAAAGGAATCTTCATCTCTCCAATTTCTCATACAATCCCTTTAATATCTTCAAACATGTTGGGGAATAGGTCCTGACACTCACACAATAGGTGTGTAATATTATCTATCATCTCACTGTCCCAGTAATCGCCTATTGCATCCCTCTTGGGGCTCTCCTATGTCCCAACGTTTACTTTCTAGGTCCTAATAGGATGCGCATACTCAGCGAATTGCAAATCTAGTCCACCTGCTACATGTTCCCCTTCAACCTCTGGAATTTTAATATTCTTGGGGACATCATTGTCTTCACCCTTTTCCGCTATATTATAGCATTCCATAAATTCTCGTATCTACTATGAATGTTTATGCGCAAAACACAACGGTACACTCTATAGCACTATTGATTCCCCATGGTGAAAATATTATTCCAAAACACTTTTAAGTCTTCATAGACTGCTCGTTCTCCTGCCTCAAAGCTAAACATAGCCTTAAAGCTTTGCACCCTCTCATTCCAATCCTTTGTTATGCTGCGCACCTCTAGCTCAACATACCAATTTGTGGGAAGTGTGCTCGGTGTATGTACAGACGAGTGTACCTACTCCTGTTGTGGCACACAATCACTCATCCATGTCATGACACACCATTTTAAATACATCCTTGGGAACTCCTTTCCTAAATAATTCTGACAAGGGACCCAAAACTAGTCCCAAATACAATTCACATAAATTATTTGCATTTTTTCCAACCCACGAATGGCTCCTTGTGCATAGCCCACCATGTGGCTGGGGTTGTGTACATCACAACATCTAGTGCAGGTATCCTCATACGCTCAAGTATCTGATCCTAAAATTCTTGTGCAAAGAGAGTCATCTCGAATGATCCACCAAAGTGAGGGGGATTGTGTACCTCAATCCCTATCCAGTGCATGACTCTAGTGATATGTTCGCACCTTTAAATGCTAACCTCATGTAGTTTATTTTTCCCGTTTTCTAGCACTTCTTCCAAATTATAGGCATATGACCCAATACTACGCAACTTAGGATGACATTCATGGTAGGGTTCACGTAATACTCATGATGGTTTGTCATATTATAGATGTTATCCAACTCATCCCTACTTAGTTCACCTTTAAATGGTTCAATGTACCAGTCCCCTTCTCGTGCATCTAGGGGAATTATCACTCAAATGTACCCACCTTTATAAATAATTTACCTCTTCTTTAAATTAATGATAACTTGATTTTCGAATTCCTAATTTAACTCCAACAAGGCTAGGTATGGGCCAGTGTCATCAACGATATCTATAAGTTTGAATTTGGAAATACTTACAACTCCATCAATATCCACTGACACTCCCATAAATATAGCAATGGGAAAGATATGATGTTGATTCCCTAATCTCAGCAGAATGGGAGAACAAATTAGCTTTGGTTTCTCCATCATCTCCCAAGTATTCTTTGGAAAAAAATTTACATCAAAGCCCAAGTCCAATATGACATTATCCATTTCATATTTCCCTATTATGTGTGCCAAAAGTGAACTCTTTACTTGTTCTCTTCTGATGGGCTACCATATTTATAGCATGAGAAGATGTACACCCGATAGCTCCTTCAAACTCATTGGCACATTGTTCCACTAGTTTCCTAAATTTCTCGAGTGCTTTTGTATCCTTCACTAACTCCATACAACTTTGAAGTAGATTTCAAACTGGATCTACCTTTGTCACAGGCTCCATGCGTACATTATCATTGTAGATAGATGACATAGCCACTTCGAAAATTACCTCTAGTTTTCTCCATTATGTAGAAACTATCTGCCTCTATGCTTTTGTATACATAATATTTTCCCATAAAACATCAAACTTGGGATGAGTTTTAGGTGCCCTTCTCAACCAATGTGACTACGATAGTTTAGAATTTGCAACATCGGCTCTAGTTCTAACGTCTCCTTGAGTTACTATGCCAAGTCGTTGTTGGGTTCAATAGGGCTCAACAAGTATCATATGCACATTTGGCCCTTTCTTCTCTTTCCATTTCACAATCAATTGTGGGAAATTTTTAGTGGAATGGTCTAATGCCCTACAATATGTACATATGCAATAATAATTAGGGAAAATACTACACAAGATGTCCCTAATTTCCACAATTATAGAAAATCACCATTCCCAGTCCTCGTCCAAATGCTCCTCTCCCTTAGGTTGGTCCTACTAAACCTCTAGTTTCTAGTCCTTTTCCTCAACCCGACTAATTGTATTGTCCAATATGGCTGTATCTTTGTTGATTGAAACTAGATGGCATGGTTTCCATCCCTTCAGGTCCCTACACCCAGAATGAATGAAAGGAGAATTCACACATCAACTTTAATGTGTGATGATGGTGGCTATCATGCCCTACTGATTTACAAAAAAATAATAAGAGTGCAAGTCGTAACTTCATACACTTGCATCATCAGATAGTTATTTGGAGTGTGGCCCCACACTCGGAAAAATTCACACCACAATCATCTTCCCTGCGTAAGTGGATTCATTGCATGGGTCATCATGTATTATGTCAACAAATTACACTCATTATTGTGGTGAACCTTTGTCCTACAAATGGTACACCACACTTCCTCCCACTTCTATTTCCCTTTAGTCAAATCTTGAAGTTGCAAAGTGAGTGAAACCAACTGTGACTATACTTGAGCCATACCATTACTCTCTCCACTTCCTGCTGGCGAAGCCTCCAACTTCAGCATGTGTTATAAGGCCTTTTATTGTGAGTTGATTTATTGTTGGGTAAACAATATCCTGATATGGGGTATCAGTTTGACAATAAATCACTCTTTATGCTACGCGTCTGGAATTTTGAATGTAATACTATCCTTCAAAATCTTAAAGCATTGATCAAAATCCCACACATACTTGCATGAGTGTTTCTTAATATCCTTCAACTTAGTAATATAATGATATTCAAACTTCTTATTTTGAAACTCTCGTATAAAATCCTGCTTAATCTCATTCAAGATTCTATTCCACCCAACTGGGGTTGTGCTATGAAATTTGATGTACCATGTTAACACACAATCTCCGAAGGTTTCTTCCAAATGTGTAAGTATTTTGACCTTGTCCTAGACCTGCTTGGCTGTCCATATGGCATCTCATACAAACAAATTTTGTTCTATGTCTTCATTCCCAACACCATGGAACATAGGCATTCTTAATTCTATGCCTGCCATTGAACTTTGCATAATACTTCTTTATGAAGTAATCCCACTTGCACCTGTTGAGCCACTAGAAAACCATGCACCTGTTTTTGCACCCAACTAAACTTGAGCACCCTGCAATGCTCTTCCTATAACTTGACCAATTCCACTGCTACTAGTAAGTCCACCTCCTTAATTATAATTTCCCTCTACACTAGTTGTGCTAGTATGCTGGCTAATTACCTCTAGATTGGTAGAAGTGCACAAGGTTGCGGGTTCGATAGCAGACACAGTCTGATTTTGTTGTCCAGGATATAGGGACTCTGTGTAGCATGGGCTCAACTTCTATTCCTCCTCTTCTCCAATGCACGGGGTACCGAACTGTGATCCTTCATAAATTTGGTCACTTGCACTAATCCTCATCCTTTAATGGCCTCTCCTTTCCCCTCTCCCTGGGCTTATCCTTTTGATAGGCATCGATGCTGACCGACCTCCTCCCGTGTCACACCATCAAAACCTCCATCCAATCATCAAGTTGTCTCCCTCAAAACTCTCTATCTCTATAATGTCTCCTCACCTTCACTTCAACATTTTTGTACTCACTATCAACCTCCACCACAATCTTTCCTCCTTTTCTCCTTTTGTTCCTTTTACCCCTATTTTCCTTTGTTGCAAACTCGTGCTCCTTCTGCTTAAGAGATTTAGTAATCTCTTCTTTGGTAGGCTTGTGTGGATTCCACATGCCTACAACAGAACAATCCCATCACAAAACGATCATGGCCCTTGCAACAGAACCATTTGTTAACACGCAGGATTCTATCAGAACCGGGATTTGTTGTGCAGTTGGCTAATAAACCCTTATGGCATCACCCACATAGTGGATGAATTCTGACCCGAGATGCTAATGAGGGACTACTAGAATTATTTTTCTGTAGTTAGATGGGATTGTTAGGATCCTAAAGAATAGTAACTCCAACAATGCAAAGACTCGTACAACTACTGCATATACACCTATAGTCATTCACGTATTTGGCACACATGCAAGGATTCTCACCAACCTCTCACACGCACTAGTTAGTGAGCAGACCATACTTGAAAATAATACTGAGGTTGAGAAATAACACTCTTCCCAACAACCCTTTTGATCCCATTACGTGGGTTATCGCTCACTGTAATAATGCCTTATCATATGAATCCATTACTAAACTATTATCCTTCCTGTTGTACATGTTAGCCCTTGCATAGAAATTCTTGGCCTGTTGCTTCTTCCGAATCCGTTTCAAACCTCTGTCGTGGCCTAAAACCCCCATATTCCTACTTAACATTACCATTACTGTTCATAAAATACACTGTGCAAAAGTTAAAACCCGCAATTAAAATCTATATTAGGCCTAGCCCCTAGGGTCTCAGCCCCCTTAGTTTTGATTCCCATGTGACTCGTATACAAAACCCTGTGTTAAAACCAAACGGGGCCCATTGCTTTGCAATTTCGGGCCAAATATTAACCACTCGACCCAAAACAAATCAATGGCTCATATTTTAATTCACCACGGTGGTCCCCGTGCCTGAAAACCAGCTGATTATTCCGCACCGCCCACTCGGGACAAGTGGTATTCTCCATGGAGCCAGTGATTCCATAGATCGCATGACAAGTGTCCTCATATACGATTCCCATACCACCCTATTTCGCGCATTAAAGCTCGATCCAGGGCGTGCGGCGAAATTCATTCTAATCGTCCGATCAAAAGTGTATCATCTGACGGCTCCCATTCTTCGAAGTCGCGCACCATTTAGTCTTGTCCACATCGCCTCTGGCCCACCGCTCCATCGCTCTTAGATGCATCCTTCACCGTTGATCGTCTTCTAAATTGGATGGTTGAGATTCATTTGACCCTGCACAGTTGACCAAGCCTCCTAGCCCGTGCGCCACGTCGCAATTTCCACGTGTACTCCGTATTCCTTCCCCACCATTCATATGTCTCATTTACGTGTCATGTTCCAGTGATTATGATACGAATATCCACCCAGTTCATTCATTGTCATCTCATTGTGTTTTCGTTCGCCATCCTCCATCTCTCCGCCATTCACATACATTTTCCGCCATTATGCATCGTCTTATCATTCCATCCAGTCCGTGCCATCATTTCCATGGCCGCCACCGCAACCATCACCCCCGTGCCCGATTTTCTTTAACATATTGGAGGGTTTTGCAGGTTTTAAGACAAAGAAGAGACGCCTTAATTCGTTGCCCCATCATAGAGGCTGAATGCACTCCAAAGGACCATTCAATAGATGCTGGATCACGGAACAAGGATCTGAAGAGATATACAGATAAGACTTTTATTTAATGAAGCAGGCCTGAAATTTATCAAACCCCTCAGAGAAATTCAAAAGATAGACTTTGGTAGCTGAAGGCATTAATTTCACAAAAAATAATATCAATCAGAGAGTAAGGAATTCAATGGTTGGAACCAGAGATTTCAAAAGGCGATTTAACATCCAGAAGGCTCGAGTACAAGCGCAAAGAAATCAGATCCTCCAGGGTGCTCTTCAATAGATTTTTCTCTCAGAAAAGTACAGAATGTTTCATATTTTATTCCTCATATTTTGTCTCCAGAAAAATCTACTTCTACTGCATTTATTTTATGGAGCAACCACAGAGTACGTTCAACACTACAGCGTCGTCAAGCAGTATGGGCAGGCATCTTTCCGCCATTTTTCTCAAATTAAACAATTTAATGTTTTCACCTACCCCCTTTCTCTAGAATTTTCTGTTTCTTCTATAAAAAGGAGAAAGAAAGACATTGTAAGGGTTCCAGATTTCTATCAGCAAACTGTGCAGTGAAAGGCTTTGTATACATCTTGTAAAGTTTCTGTATGAAGGCTTAGAGCCCGTAGGGTCTCAGTGAGGAGGAGTTATAACTGTAATGAGGATTCTGGTCTTTGGTATCCCACAGTATGTAATCTTTTCTTCTGTGTTAATATAATACCTCATTTCATTGCATTTATCTTCTTGTATCATGTTCTAGAATGTGAGTGGCTCACTGATCTTAAGTAAGGATTCATCCTAGTTGGTGCCCATACTTGGATTAGTCAAGCGCTTTAAATAGGCCTAGTCATGATATACTGTTCCATGTTCATGTCATTCATATTTTCTGCTATATTAGTCACTTGAGGAGGGTGCTTTTAAAACGCCTTTGTCATGTATGGATTCTTAGTTGGATAAGCCCATATGTGGTTCTGTTGTGTATCTGGGTATCAGCCTCATGTTAACTAGTATCTCCTACATGTTTTCCTCACTGCATCCACTTTCTGATATTTTATTTCTGTGGCATACTATTTGAACTGGCTCTCTTTGCAGTAAGCTGTCTCTTAACTGTCTGATGCTTTTGTATTGGAGTTTTGCACGCTGTTCCTACATTATTCTTATCTTTGTATCAGCTTCTGAGAGAGTTTGGTTCCATTTAAACTAATTTTTTTGTTTAACAAGAGATAGCAGGAGAGCATTTGGATTGACACCCAAGCTATATTTCATGCTCCCTTGCTATGATAAGATGTCCTAGGCACTGGTCTATGGCAACTCTAGGCTGTCTCTAGGGTAGACAAGAATTGTCGACAACACTTCCCACCTATTCGAAACATTAAGAGACATTCAACCCAATCAAAGAATATTCAAGAAATAGTAAACGAATAGACAACATTAATAAAACCATACACATCTATACACCAAGATATCAAAATTAATCCATTAATATTTATATTACTTCATCAAAGAACATAAAAGGGCACAAGGTGTTACAACACACATCATACATAACTTGCCTCACTAGCCTTCCTCGATTGTTCAGAATACAACACAACAACCAATACAATGCCAACACATAATGACTCTTTATACTATGCTAATTTTGTTACATTCATGTTGCATAGAAGCTACATATGAAGCCACTAACACTTGATAATGTTGTAACTGAAATGACATAACAACAATAATTGTTTCACCTCTGGTGGCCTCAGTTTGATTATCCAATATTCCAACCAATAATCTGTCTCAAACATGTCCCTATGTTGGCTCTTGGAAGCTTCTTGATCTTCCTTCGGCTGAATTCTCCAACCCTCTAGTTGTCCCCCCTCCTGGCTAGCCATTACAATATTTTCTAACATATTTTCTCAAGTTGTCCCATATCTCCTGACAGCCTACTCAAAATATTTCCTGCTTTCTCATCCCACTTCGCGGACCTTCTTCGCCCTGCGAATATCTCCAATGCTTCTTACACTAGCATCCCTCTCTTCCTTTGGCCTCAACTACAAAATCCTAACTACCTTATCTTATTCACACACATCCCCACTTTCTCGACACTGCCACCACCTTCATGTGTGGTGCCTCCCTACACTGTGACTCTTCCTCATACACAACTCTCACTGTTTTGCACCGACTACTTCTCCTCCCACACCAATCTATCCTCTGGGTGGTCATCTAAATAGCACTTTAACGAAAACTTGAAAAAAAATAAGCCTCCAACAATAGTGAAGAAGAAAACATGAGTCATGTTTATCTATCGAAAGCACAACTATAGTAATATACACTTCTCTTTCATTTGCTACATGTAGAGTTTCTATGTGATTGTTTGTCATTGTTTGAATTTTATAATATTACACAGCGCTTGATATGGTTCTTAGGGAGGGGGGTTATTAAAAAATGTTTACGCTTTCAACTCAAATTGAATGATTTCACATCAAGCCACATGATGTATTGAAACGATACATCACCACACAATGTATTGGGCCACACGATATATTGAAACGATAAATAAATAAAACTATCAAATGGAGCTTTAATGCACAACATGTCAATTGACTTCAATTCTCATCCCTCCATCCCTATCTTAGATGAAGAATATTCACTGGACATTAAATATATAACATCTTTTTAATTAAAAAAATAATTTTCTCAACCCCAATTCCAATATAGACCATGCCTATCAGTGCAATTATATCAGTGCAATTATTTCCATGTTGAATGTCATGAGTTATTAAAGAATTTTTATGATTGAAAAACACTTAATATTCATGATATTTATGTTTATTTTGGTATTTTATGTAAAATATATTCACACAGCTAAAATTTTAATATAATCATGGATAATATTAGCACAACCATATTAATAAATGTGGTTGATATACATCGATAAGTATACCTCAACTACATTAATAATTAAAACTGATATGATATAGCTTTAATATAAATATTAATAATGATATTAATTAATGCATAATAATAATAATAATAATAATAAGATGATATTAATATAATAAATTTAGTATTATATAATAATAATATATTAATTGTATTCTTATATTAATATATATTTATGTCATAATAATAATTATTATATTATTATATTACATTATATAATATTATTAGTATTATATTATAATCCTCATGTATTAATATTATAATATTTATATTAGTTAACATATAATTATAAAGGTATCAGTATTTGGTTTTAATATTGAGTTTTTGTTTCAGGTTTTAATATTAGGTTTTAAACCCAATATTTTAAACCCTAATACCAAATATAACATAAACCCTAATATTAAAAGCCCAATACTATAAAACTCAATATTAAACCTTAATTTTATAATGTCAAAGTGCAACATTGAATAAATTGCAATGTAATGTAATATTGTTATAATGGTTGTGAGATGTCCCATTAAGACAATTTTGTCACAATGCAAGGTTACATATATTTATGTGCCATTCCAACATCATGAAATTAAACTTTAATATTAAACCAAATACTATAAACCCTAACATTAGGAAACCAATTATTATCAACCCAAAAATCAGTATTATAAACCATAAGATTAACATTAAACCTTTAGATTAATATTATATATCCTAATATTAATATTAAACCCTAGGATTAATATTATAAATTGTAGGATTATAAACCCTAGAATTGATATTATATACACTAATATTAATATTATAAACTCATTATTAAATTCTAATATTAAACCCTATAGTAAAAACCATAATATTAACCCCAATATTAAACAAGAATATTAAACCCAATATTCTAAACACTAATATTAAACCCTAATATCATGAACCCAATATTAAACCCTACTATTAAATCTTAATTTTGTAATGTCCCATTGCAAATTTCAATAAATTGTAATGTAATGTAACATTGCAAAGATACTAAACGAGAGGATATTAAATGTTAAGTTTAATATATTAAATAATAAGATTAATATTATAAAATTTAAGATTATAAACCCTAAGATTAATATATTAAACCTTAAGTTTAACATATTGAACCTTAAGATCATTAACTCTAAAGTTAATATTATAAACTTTGGGATTGCAAACCTTAGGATTAATATTATAAAACCTAGATTAATATTACAAACTCTAGGATTAAAATTAAACCTAGGGATTGATATTACAAACCCTAAGATTAATATTATAAACCCTAAGTTTAAAATTATAAACCCTAGTATTAATATTAAATCCTAGGATTAATATTATAAACCCTAATATTACATATACTTCATGTGTAGTTTATTGACACTTAAGACTAGTCACTAGGTCCACAAAAACTATTTAGGTAAGTCTAACCCAATAATGTTGAGAAGAATTGACATCTAACCTCCCATTAGAGAGATACTCCATCAATTAAGCTAACCCTTGACTTGATTTTTTTATATTTAACTATATTATTAATTTATATTAAAATTTGCATATTATTTTAATAATTTATTTTGAAATAACTTTATCTTATATAGAATACTATTTCAATTTATTAAGATTAATAGTTATAAATGCTTTAAATATTTATTTTTATTTTAAAGATTATAATTATTATTATCATAAAATCAAAATTAATATATCATTAATGATTATAAACACAAATCCAAAATTAATGAAAATATTAAAATATCATAATATTTTTATATTTTGATTTGATAAACATAAAAATAAATTAATTTGTTTTAATAAAATTAAAATTTTATACTTATAAAAAAATAATAATATTTTATTTTTATTTAAAAAAAATTAATTATTTTAAATATAAAAAGTTAATTTTAAATTATTTTAATTATTTATAAAGCTTTTTTTTATTTGGTATTTTTTGCAACCTTTTGAAAATATAACATCACATTACAATTTTTTTTTTTCAAAATCAAATAACATTATTTTAATATATTTATTTAGCAATACTTATCGAATGTGTCGGTCATAAAATTATCAATATTCCACGAAATGTCATATATTTTATTTAATAGTGTTCGTACATAATGTTTGTCATAAAAACATCAAAACATCACAGAAATCGTTAACACAATGGGATCCTAGTCTATGCTCTAAAGAATTCTGGATTTTTGTCTAAATTTATCTTTGCTTAATCAAGCAGGCAATGACGGGCCAAGTGAAAATTTTCACTAGGGTATTTCCCGGGTATTTCCCTAGCCTTTAAGCGGGATATACATAGGGCTAGACCGATACACGTTAGCCTCTTTCGTGATCTCAATATGATGCACATAAAACGTAGAGGAGGGCTTTGAAATGTGTCCCCCGTGGATTGTGTTTTATATATAATCAGATTTATTACAGACAAGAACTTAAAGTAACGGAGGTGTCTCCCATCGTATGGTGTGATGAATATATTATATATAGATACTGAAATTGAATCAGATATATTGCCGACGGGGAATTAAAGCCACTCGATCACATTTGAATCCGCAGAGATTCCAGGCGTGGACAGTGTTTGGGTCATATCCTTTTTACATCGCTTCACATAGACTCAAAGAATACCCTTTTGCCTAATGTTCCAATGTGCTTCTCACATGCATGTGATTGCAATATCGGTCTGACTTTTCTGGCACGTGCCTGCATCGTGAGAATCGAATACAAATTATCTCCTTCAGTGTAAGTACACCAATCTGAACAAACGCTGGTAAGTAGTCAAACCTTTGTGACAATGGACTTTGCGATAAGTACGAGGCAGAATGGAACTTCGATGCGAACGATCGCAGGTAGAGTCTCATTCCGTTTATATCACCCTGCATTATAGGTAGTTGTGGGGTTATATATATATTCTGTACAAATTCCGTCTATCTAAAATATCCTCTCAAACAACCTCACGCGGAGCACTTTTAGATTCTTTGTTATTATTGCCAACCTTTCAAAGAATATTTGATTCTCAATTATTGACTTCCAAAGAGTAATAATAATAACTATAATCGACAAATCAGATGAACATGACATTAAGCACTGAAAGAAATGAATGGGTCGCTGTATGAAGCAGGCCCTGTCAATGGCAGGTTTCTAAAACACTACTCTTCTTAATTCATTATGTTGAAATACACATCACTATATATATTCCATTCTTTGTTATTTTGTATGCAAATAAGGGTGATATTATCATCAAGTTTGAGCTCGAGGAGAAGGCCATAAAAGCTTGAAGAAGATTTTATCAAATTCATAATTTTCTGTTTTCAAGGCACAGGGGTTCATGCTTCTTTATTTCACCTCAGGGGTGCAACATCCCTAGTGGAGCCACTGTTATCCTTGATAACAAAGAGGTTTGTCCATGTTTGTCTTAGTTGATTTAGGTTAGGTCATTAGGATGAAATAAAGTCATGAAGTTTATTAAATTTCAAATTTTATATATAGTTTAAGGGGGTATAAATGGTTATTAGTCATGTAATAGAGGTCTTATCAAAGTAAATTTCAAAAAAACTAATTGCATGGGTTAAAAGAGTAATTTTATGACACTTGGAATTTTTTTCTGGAGTCCGTAGTGTTTTCTGTGTAAAAATATATTTTTTCGCTACAAAAATACCTGATAGTTCCGTAGCGAATTTTCCCTCCCAATAATTGAAAATGTTACAAACTCTGTCTTTTCTGCTAACGGTGGGATAAGTGGTATCTTTTCATCATTTCAGTCGTCAGAACACACTTTTTCATCATAGTACGTTTCAGTTATGTGTCATCTTATGTCATGTGCATGCGTGGTAATCATCATGCCTTCCATCATTTCGTTTCCTCACTCATCCCTCTTTCCTAATTTAGCCCAATCCCTCATTTGAACAACGGTACCTTGTCTTTCATCCTTGTAAGCTATTTAAACCTTTTTCTAGTAGTCTTAATTATCATTTTTTTGTCTAGTAGCTGTCTTAGGCTAGCTTTTACCTGTGTCAAGGAGGGTGTTTGTTTCCTTAAGCAATTTTGTAGGTGTTAAAGTTTGAAGCTGATTAGCGTTGTATTTGAAGACATGGCTTCAAATAAAAATAAAAAAAAGGGTGCTTCTGTGGTTAGATACGAGCCCATGGATATGAGGTTGATTGCAGAAGACCCCAACTTCTCACAAACCGTTACAAATGTAGGTTGTTTGAGGTTTTGCCAGAAACTGCAAGGATATCGTGCACAGGTTTCCAAATATTTCACTGTAAATTTCATTGGTACAACTTCAAAGGTGGGCATCCTCAATTTTATTGTTTCCCCTTAGACCATTGCACAGGCAACTGAGATTCCAAGATCTGGAGAGGAGTGGTTCAAGGAAACAAATTTTAAGCTTCAAAACTATGATTAATTTACGAAGGAGGAGCACATAGGCATTGACATAACCTCAGGCATCTCGAGGAGTTGCCTCAAGGACAACTACTTAAAACTTCTTATGGTGATTCAGAAATATTTTAAGTGTAAAGGTAGATTTCACATGATATACCCATATAAATTTAGATTTTTGCTTCATTTCACAGGTAAACAACCTCTGGATTTACCATTTTTTATGTTCATAAGTTTAGGAAAAATGGCTGACAAGGTGCAACATAAACTTGAAAGTAGTGATACTTCTATTTTTCATCATGGTTTAATTAAATTGTTAGTTATGGAGGAGTTGAAGAAGTTGAGTTGGGATTGGTCCACTTTTTTATTTTTGAGTGAATATGAGGTGGATTTACTCACTCCCAGAAAGACACCTAGGTCAAAGACAAATACTCTTAGGAAGGACAAAGAACCAAGGGCTAAAACAGAGATTGAACATGAGGTGGAGGTGCAGACAGAGGTGCAGCCCATGGTGGAGCCAATGGAGGTAGAAGTTGATAAGTTGCAGGAGACAGTGGTGTCTCAACCAACCCCTACCAACAGTAAATCCAAACCCGATACAAGAGCTCATAGAAGAATCACTAGAAGTCAGACAAAGGGGAAAGGCAAGCTTGAATACATCTTGCAAGAAATTGATGTTGAGGAAACTCATGTTATGAAGCCTGTAGAGGAAAAAGGAGAAAAAAATCAATAAAAAGGGTCTTAGAGCTAAGAAGATAGATTTTTCTAGTGAAGATTCAGGATTTGTTTTTAAACCTAGGAAGCCACTCACTAGGTCATCACTATCAAATGCAGAAAAATCTGAGAAACTGCATAAGGAACCAAAACAAAAGAAACAGCCAGCAAGTGAAGAAATCATAGATCTATCTCCAACACAGGCAGAGGTGATCAAGACAAGAAAAGGTAATGAAAAAGTTCAAGAAAAGTCTGAATTGGAGCTTGTAAGAGAACAACTTAGGGAAGCTAGAGAAGAGGTTTTAGAAGCTAAACTGGAGTTATCAGACTTTAAACAAGAGAGGAAGGAGCTCACAGATTTCAAAATAGATGTGAGAAAGAAAATTTATTTTTATAATGAGATTGCAGAGAGGTCAAAGAATATGTTGAGAAGAACATTACCACTACAAAAAATGATGAAACATACCTTTATGAGAAATAGGTGGTTGCAGTAAAAAACAAGGAAGCTACAAGGCCAAGTCAAAGAATTAGAAATGCAAATGGAGATGGTGCAAGAAGAATTGGACAAAAAGGCTTTAAAGATGACTGTAATGGATGACCCTGCTACCCCTTAAAAGATGGTAAGACACACGCTTTTGGCCATATTTTGTCTTAAGGAACCATATTCAGTTAGTTACAAAGTTGCAAGCAAGTTTTTGGAGCTAAGGAGAAAAAATTGCAAATTCTGGTGAAGTTAGGCAAGTTCATAGCGAGCTCCAGGCTTGAAGTTAAGTTTTCGCTACGAACTCGTTGTAGAATGTTTTGAAACAAAACTTCCACAAACTATCATGTCAGGGGTGAATGACATCATGCATTTACCTTATTTTACCTAATGAAGACCCTCCAACAGACATCAAGGTCAGAAAAGTTGCAGAAGGTGGTGTAGTGAAAATGTTACCAAAATTACGTTGCGAACTTGCCTTAAAATACTTTGTTTTTATAGCGAGCCGAAGTTTTGGTATTTTTAAATCATTTAATGTATTTCAGAGAGCAGATGAATCATAAAAATATTTAAGGAGTATCATTGAGATACCTGTTGATGAAGACCACTCAGGAAAAGGATGACATGGTTTCAACACACCATTTTTGCCAACTCGCCAACGCAGCTCATTTTCAAATTTGAAATATCAAGACTTGAAATCTAGCATGACAGTTTGCCACTTGATCATGGTTGTTGCCACCTAAAAAAGTTTGTTTTCTTTGATAAACATCATCATCGTGGGTTAATTAAAGTTTTTGTGATGGAGTTAATAGTGATAGATTCCTTTTAGGTTACAAATTCTTTCTAACATAATTATCTCTATCTTCTCTCAATGTAATAAATTAATTTTTGGAATTGACCTCTAGATCAGTTTCGAGAGTCTAGCCTAGGTGGAGGACCTATTTAAAAGGGTTTTCACTCTATAGATAGAGGATTTTTAGAGTTAGAGAGGGTTGATGGATGTAATGACCGAAGCTATTATTGTAATTTTTTTCCAATCAGTCAATAGATAGTTGCAGAAGACTTTTGTTTAGACTTGAGATTATATTTGATTTATTATCTATTTGTGTCCTTTACCTTTTGAATTTTATCTCAACTTGATCATACATAATTACCTGGAATTCATAAATTATTATGATCCAACTTCCTTTATGTATCTTGTTTGCTGTCAGAATTGTTTTATAAGAACTCACGTGCCTCAACTCCCATGAATGATCCTTTTATGTAATTGAGTTTCCATACTGACTCCATGCCCTTTGGTATCCCTCACTCATCATTCACCTACAAAAAATAATCTAAAAGAAATTTAATAGTTACCCATATTCATTTTTAAGCATTCTTATTGAATATATTACTTAGTTTCTTAAGAGAGCCCTCTCTGGTTGGAAGGGATAACTTCCAACCCTAAGTCGTTTGAAATAATTACATCAGATTGATTGTTGAACAACCCATTTAGTCTGAGTTTGGTGATAACATTTTGGTGTGTCTATTGGGAGACTGAAGCTACATTTTCCCAAAAAATTGTGCTCGATCAAAGTTACTGAACTCTTGAAGGTAGTAGGAGGTCAGAAAAAATCGAGGTTGCATTATACCTTGGTGACTCCACTGAGATTATCATCTTAAAGGTGGCTTCTAAGAAGATTCATACAAGGAGAAATACATACCCTAATCCACCTAAGATATTTGATAATCCAGAAAGAATTCCCAGAGGTATTGGAAGCTCATCAAAATTAGTTAATCTATATCTTGCAAGAGTTTCATATTTTCCCCCTAAGGATGTTCGAAGTTTTGAAGACAAAAAGTTTGATGAAAAGATAGAAGAAGTTCTGTATAGATCTAAATATGAGAATGAATTGATTGAAATTATCTAAGATATAAAAATATTAGGAATTGATACATCATCTCTTGTGTCAAAAGAAGAAAAATAAGGGCTTTAGGAAAATGTCACATCAGAACTATCATTGGAATAATAGTCATTTGAAAAATTAAAAGAACTTGATCATTTTCATTTTTTATTAAGCAGGAGGTTTGGTATCCCTTTTCCTGAGTGGAGTTCTTTTGTATCTAAACTGAAAATTCTCACCTTAAAATATCCTAGCATCACATACTCATTCACTACTACTTCTCCTAGCCAAAATATTACTCCTTTCACTACTTTTTCAAGTAGTACTGTCACTGCCATTATGGTTGGAGTTCATCCTCCTGCAGGTCTAGCTAGGTATGCTCTTCTTGTTCTACCTACTATACTCCATAACTTTCCAAAAGGGTATTCCACTAGAATAAAAAAATTTGGAGGTGAAGAAGATATTACTGTTGAGCAGCAAGTTGACTAGTTTAATGATTTTGTTGACTTAGAAGAGGTGGATTATGAATATGTAAAATGACACTGTTTATGTAGAGTTTCATAGGTGAGGTGAGAAAATGGTTCAAAGCCTTAGCCCCAGGAAGTTTACATAATTGGGACCAATTAGAAGACAACTTTTTGACAAAGTGGGGAAGTCAAGTGAACCATATTCAAGCCTTCACGGAATATAATAATATGAAAAAAGCCACATATGAGTCAGTTCATGATTTCTCTAAAAGAATCAATAAGGTTTACAATTCTATCCATGCTCACATTAAACCTCCCCTAGAAGCTTCCCAATTTCATTATGCTAAAGCCTTTGACTATGATTTCTCTATTTTACTAAGGGGGGGAGAATCTGCCACTTTAGCTGACGGGCCGCCTGCCATGGGTGGGCGGAGCAGCAGTGGCCGACAGC